>JBBPBX010041722.1:0-28733 GCA_038048925.1 Garcialebias charrua | reverse complement strand
TCCCAGGCAGGCAGACATGTCCAAAGTGGTTCAAGACCAGAAAGTTCATTCTCAATAGTCCAGGTATCAAATCCGCTCATTCTCAATCAGTTCATCTGGACAATTTCTTTTTAGTAGAAACGTTTCACCCTCACTCCAGAGGGCTTCGTCAGTCAGAGCAGTCCAAAGCAAACTGAAGCTACCCCACCAAGTAAACAACTTAAGTGGACCAACCAGTTTGCTGTAGCCAAGATGGTTTCTGGGGGCTTGTCCCTCGTCGACTCCTCAGGAGACATGTCCAGATGAACTGATTGAGAATGAGCGGATTTGATACCTGGACTATTGAGAATGAACTTTCTGGTCTTGAACCACTTTGGACATGTCTGCCTGCCTGGGAGGAGTCGACGAGGGACAAGCCCCCAGAAACCATCTTGGCTACAGCAAACTGGTTGGTCCACTTAAGTTGTTTACTTGGTGGGGTAGCTTCAGTTTGCTTTGGACTGCTCTGACTGACGAAGCCCTCTGGAGTGAGGGTGAAACGTTTCTACTAAAAAGAAACTGTCCAGATGAACTGATTGAGAATGAGCGGATTTGATACCTGGACTATTGAGAATGAACTTTCTATAAATATATATGTATACTGTATATATATTTGTAGGTATGGGTATGTGTATTTATAGAAATCTACTGCAAGGTCATGAATATTATCAGTCTTTATGCATGTATGTTTCGTTGCTGTGTTCTGTCATGTGCTTTGCAGGATTGTGGACGGAGGTTGGGTGTGGTTGCCTTGTGCTCTTTTTGTGGATAATTGTTGTTTTGTTGTCTTACTTTCTCTTTTCTTTCTTTCTCTCTAAAAAAAAATACATATTGGAGTGAGAGGATGGCTATAAGGTGTGAAGGGAGGCCATCTATAAATGGAAAAAAAAAAAGAACACAGTCTCAGCAACCTGCAGCAATCAGATCTGATGATCAGAAGAGGTTGGCTCACTAGCCTGGCTTAGACGGCGGTCCTCCGGTTCGCACACGGTGCCCAGCCTTCTCCGGTCACAGCAGCTCCGATGATAGCATAACTTGTGGCTCTAGACGGCGGTACCCCGGTCCTTGCACGGCGCTCAGCCTCCTTCGGTCGTAGCAGCTCAGAGGTAGGTGCACTAGCTTGGCTCAAGGTACCCGTTGGCAGCTAGGTCCATGCGCGGCGTTCGGACCCCTATGGTCGCAGCAGCTCCGAGGTCGGCAAGCCAGTCTAGCCTGGGCTCCAGACGGCAGCTATCAGGTCCGTGCTCTGCGCTCGGCCCCCTCCAATCGAAGCTCCGAAACCAGTTCGTCCGCGGCGCTCAGTTCGTGCCAGATATATACAGTATATGGTAAATGGAGCTTACTTATATAGCGCCTTCCAAACCCCTGTGAGGAGCCCCAAAGTGCTTTACAGTACCAGCCATCCACCCATTCATACACACATTCATACACCGGTAGTGGTAGCCTGCCTTGCAAGGCGACCGGGAGCAACTCGGGGTTAAGTGTCTTGCCCAGGGACACAACGACACATGGTGGGGGGAAGCGGGATTCGAACCTCCAACCTTCCGATCGGGGGTCGGCTGCCACTACCACGGACACACACATATATATATTTCTTTGTTATATATTTTTTTCTGTTGGAGCTCAGCTCTCACCCTGTTGCTCTAACAATGATGTCACCGGAATCCCAATAAAGAACAAGAACAAGGAATAAAGAACAAGAACAAGGAATAAAGAATAAGAACAAGAAATAAAGAACAAGAACAAGGAATAAAGAATAAGAACAAGGAATAAAGAACAAGAAAAAATAATTAAAAACAAGGAATAAAGAACAAGGAATAAGAACAAGAAATCAAGAAAAAGAACAAGGAATAAAGAAAGAAAACTTTTTCACTATAAAAACTTTTTTTAACTTAATCATATGACCTGAGCCCACTACTCCTCCCACTCCAAGTAAAGACCTTGTATACTTGACCTTGATTTGTGACCTTGACCTTAGAGCTGGTGTGATGAAATGATTAGGCAACATGGTGCATAGTGGTGGTACAAATGAATATCAAGGTTCCTTAAATCATCTTGATGAGCGGATCAGACGTACTCTCGAACAAGCCAAGACCTTGTTTTAACTTTGACCTTGACCTTGGGAGCTGAGGTGATGGAATGTGTGCAACACTGCAAATGTGATAATGCAAATGTGATGATGAAAATGTGCATAAAGTTTAGTTATATTTGCTTGAGCGGATCAGAAGTAGAGGTGCGAATCTCTCAGTGTCTGGCGAATCAATTTGATTCCGATTTTCGGTGTCACGATTCGATTTAAAATCGATTTTTTGATTCAAACAGTTTTTGATTCAGAATTTTTTATTTATTGAAATGGTCATAAATTTAGCTTCAGTTATATACTGTAACTGACCAGTTGAAAACAATAAAAAACAATGTAAACAAATAGAACATTTATTTAAAACTATTTTAAGCTAAGAAGATTAAACAACAATGTAAACAAATGGAACATTTATTTAAAACAATAATTTTAGGTTCCTTACTGTATCAAATTTTTTGCATCGTTTGATATAAATACCAAAAATAGGAACAAATAATACAGGAGTGCATACAATTCTGTAACTTAAATTACCAGTATGTACTGTATTAGCTTAGTTGCCTGGATTTCTCGAAAACAATAAAATAAAAATAAAAATCTAGGAGCAAATAATTCATCCATCCATCATCTTTACCCACTTCTTCCTTTTCGAGTCTTGGGAGTCACTGGTTTCCATGTCCAGCCATCACTGTGTGAGAGGCGGGGGACACCTGGGCTGGACAGGTCTCCAGTCCATCACAGACAAATAATTCAAAAATATATAAATATAAAAGTAAACAGACTTCAGCCTACCATAGTGCATTAACCTTTAACTCAACGTAAAATACAGACTTCACCTTATTTTTAACCATATTAATTCATATTTAGTAAATTTTTAACAAAATTTCAAAACCTGTGCAAGCCTACATTAAAATCTCTTCTGAACTGTAAATTATAAACATAAATTGTATCATTTAGAACTGGCTCCAGTCGATGTGTCTCATCTGGTCTCTCCAACCTGTTAAAAATAATAATTACATCAAGTTTGTTGTTCAACTTGTCTATAAGTTTTAGTATAATATGAGAAATAGCAGTTACCTTTGAGCTGCAGCTGCATCAGAACTTCTCCCACGTTGTTCTTGTTTCATGCTGGAGCTGTATGGACCTTTATCTACGTGAAGGAATAATGTACATTGCTTCCAGTTTATTAAAAATAAAACTAAACCCCTCAACTTCCACAATGAACTGTATGAACTGTCTGTTCGTAAATCCTTTGTGATATAGCAGGAGACGGAGAGAGAAATATTCACAACTGTTGGAGAATCAGCTGGAAGTTTGCAGCAAACTTCGCTGGTCGACTGGTTTCACTTTCATCTTCTGCGCATTTTATCGTATTTCCAAAATACTGTACCGTAATTTTATTTGACACTTTTTGCAAACACCCGTTCTCTTGTTAAGCTCGGTCTTCCCTCAGAACATAGTAGGATCTAAAATGATTTTTAAAGACGAAGGAGCGAGTTGAATTGCGCTGTCTCCCTCCTCCCTCCTTGCTAGCAGGCTCCATTCAGATAAAGGGAGCTGGCTAACTAGCTTGCTGTACGGTGGCCTACACGGCCAAAATTCTACGGCGGCCGAACGGACACGTAATGCAATATGCAGTACGCTCAGGAGTAGGAGCGGAAAAAATATAAAATTAAAAACGTTTTAAAATCGATTTTGGGGCTATTAGAATCGATTCTGAATTGCCAGGACTAAGAATCTAGATTTTCTACCTGGATTATTGAGCATGCATCAGGGTAAGAATCTAGATTCTTTAAAAAAATATATATTTTTCTGCATCCCTAATCAGAAGTTATGAGCCGGAAAAGTGTGTTTCTGTAAGGACGAACGTATAAGCGGACAGAGATGGTGTAGGGGCCGGGCCACCAACTCAGGACCCAAAGGTCCCGGGTTCGATCTCCGGTCATTGCACACCTCGTGGTGTCTCTGAACAGGACACCCAATCCCAGTTGCTCCCGGGTGCTTTCCATAGCTGCCCACTGCTCCACCTGATGGTGGATGGGTTAAATGCAAAGAGCCAATTTCATCTTTGTATGGGAACATACAATGATGACGATACATAACATAACAACGACGACGTCAACAACAACAACAACAACAACAACAACAACAACAACAACAACAACAACAACAACAACAACAATAATTATTATTATTAAAATAAGACACCATAAAACATTCAAATTCAACAGGTGATTAAAGCTGCTATATGTAACTTTTCTAACAATATATTTTTAACATATTTCTTCACTCTGTCACTAGATTGATGTTAGAGAGGTAATCTCTGAAAAAAAAAAAAAAAAAAATATTGTCCCCTTGCTTCTCCAGGTGGTAAATAAGCATTTCTAAAAAGAAAAAGTGACCCGCCATTTTCCAGCCAATAAAAACAAAGTTTGTAACCAGCCAATAAAAACAGAGCTTGAATTTGAATCAGCCAATAAAAACAGAGCTTGAATTTGAATTTCAACAGACCACGGGGGGCAGAGCCATATATGGCTCTGAGGGGGAGGGATCAGAATGCTTTGCTTGTTGAAATTTTTCTAAGTGCTGATGTTCTACAGAAACTGCAGACTTCACCTTTAAAAAGTTGGCTGGTTAAAATGATCAGAATAAAAAAGTTAAAAGCAAGAACAAGTCTGAAGATTTTAAAAGTATCCTCACTAATATTTGATATTGACTGCCTGGACCTCTGTGATCCTGGACCTCTGTGATCCTGGACATCTGATCCTGGATCTATGTGATCCTGGATCTATGTGATCCTAGACCTATATGATCCTGGACTGCTGTGATGTTGGATGTCTGAGATCTTGGATCTATGTGATCCTATATCTATGTGATCCTGGATCTCTGTGATCCTGGAACTATGTGATCCTGGACCTCTGTAATCCTTGATCTCTTTGATCCTGGAACTCTGTGATCTCTTTGATCCTGGACCTCTGTGATCCTTGATCTCTGTGATCCTTGATTTCTGTGATCCAGGACCTCTGTGATCCTGGACCTCTGTGATTCTTGATCTCTGTGATCCTGAAACTCTGTGATCCTTGATCTCTGTGATCCAGGAACTCTATGATCCTGGACTTCTGTGATCCTGGACTTCTGTGATCCTTGATCTCTGTGATCCTGGAACTCTATGATCCTGGACCTCTGTGATGCTTGATCTCTGAGATCCTAACCTCTGTGATCCTTGATCTCTGTGATCCTGGACTTCTGTGATCCTGGAACTCTGTGATCCTGGACCTCTGTGATCCTTGATCTCTGTGATCCTGTACCTCTGTGATCCTTGATCTCTGTGATCCTTGATTTCTGTGATCGTGGACCTCTGTGATCCTGGAACTCTGTGATCCTGGACCTCTGTGATCCTTGATCTCTGTGATCCTGGAACTCTGTGATCCTGGAACTCTGTGATCCTGGACCTCTGTGATCCTGGACCTCTCTGATCCTGGACATGTGATCCTGGACCTCTGTGATCCTGCCCACTCCCTGTAATAAGGGCACGACCCGCCCTGCTCTCCTCTGATTGGTTAAAACTAGAATTCTGGTTCTGGTGCGTCAGTTCAATCTTTGGATCATAAACAGATTGGAAGGCATCACCAATATTTTTCCTTCTCATTTTTTACAGATGACAGAACTCTGTCTTGGCTACAAAGAACTTTAATCCCTATAATCTGATGCAGGTATTTTTTTAGAATTGTAAATTATGGATTAGTTTTATTTTTCTCTGGATTGATTTGATTCCATAATTTTCCTCAACTTGATCTAAAAAGGTAATTGCGATGGACTACAACAAATCTATATTTTTCTTATCTTAAGGTTTCCTCATGCCAGAAGGATGGAAACAAACAATTCAAACAACATCCTGGAGGAGGGGTGATTCCATACGTGTTGACGAGTGTGTGCTTGAGTTTCCGTACCTCGGATCCAGGTGCGGACAGTTTTGGGACGAAGAAGATTTTCATAGTTTTGTTGCCTCTGTTCTTAAAGTGCTCCTGGATAAAAGCGTTGCACGAAGCCCAGTTGCTGAAAAACACGAAGGCCTGAAGGGAAGAAGAGAAGAAGGGTTTCATGACTCCATAACAACAGAAAACTGAACACAAAACTTTTTTGAAAGTGGGATTCTCTACAAATATGAAGAGCAAACAGTATCCTACCTGTTAAAGTGTCAAATTCTTGTGGTAAATATTAATGCATTTTGAAAAGACAACTTTAATAACCTATTGCAAATGAAATTTCACTCTGCTGTGATGAACAGTTGTTGAGATATTTACATGTGCAGGGACAGGAAGTGATGACAAAGGGGAATGCCTGCACGTAAACACCACAACAATGGCTGATAACACACACAGAGAAGAATCTGATGTTTCTTTGGATTATCAGTCAGAGAATCTTTATTGTCATTTGCACCGCATGTGGCACATGTGATGAAACGAGATTATGTAAGCAGGTTTAGAGTCTCTATCAGAAAAAGACGGAGTTCAAGTTCAAATAACGTTTTAATAAACAAAGAGGGAGTTCCCCTTTGATGTCACTTCCGTTTAATTTTGGCTGCACCAAGTTCAAAGGAAAAATATTACAGCTATGTGAAAAGTGGATAAAATCACACCTGTTATGCCAAATTTCTTAAATAGTAAGCTGTTTCATCCATATTATTTGTACAGCGTGTCACGGCCACTTTAAACGACCTCAGTTTGAAGAAAAAACTGTTTACCTAGTAAGTCTGATTGGACTGAATCAGAATCAGCCTTTAATGGCATTTCAATGAAGCACAATGAATTTTCATTTCAGTTCAGCCCGTCCAAAAAAACAGTTAAAAACTAATAAATCATCAAAAAAATCATTGTGTTGCACACAAACATTGTTTTATAAAACTGGCAAAGTGCCTCACAATAAAGATTCTTTTCAACATTGAGTGATTTGGTTCAAACTAGCCCTCTCTAAAGCTTCAAAACAATCAGAAATTTGTTAAAATTGGGCGATTTTTCACCTGGCAACCACCTGGTTTTGTTTACGAAAGACCCATTTTGAAAAACTGTGATGTCATCAGGAAGTCCAGTCCTGTATTTAATAAAAAGGTAAATCCTCAAGCAGGACAATAATGCCAAATATTATATGAAGGGACTTCTGTGCTGATTTTGATGTAGTTGTAGATGCAGTGCAGATTCATGCTGCACTGATAAAGAATAATGGTGAGTTAAAACAAAACAAAAGAATGAGAATTTTGTAAAGATTATTCATGAAGACATGAACGTTAAAAAATAACATAACTCAAGACATTTTAGCTCCTGGAATTGCTCAATAGTGTCCTTATGAACTCGTAACGCGAATCTCAAATGCGGCAAATTAATTTTTTCCTGTTTTTTGCACTACAGCCTGCGATCATTCAGATACCTCCTGAGTGATTGTGGGACGGGAGATGGGTCGACGGATCGGGCCTCGTTCTCAGTAATGAGGGCGTTGCTTCAGACAAAAAAAATTGAGTCAAAAGGCAAAGTTTTTGATTTACTGTTGTGTCTATGTTCCAATCTCCACATGTGGTCACGAGGTTTGGACCAGAAGGTTTAGCGGCTGAAATGAGCTTCCTCCACAGGGTGGTCGGGTGCAGCCCTGGAGATCGGATGAGGGGTTCCTTCACCCAGGAGGAGCTCTGAGTAGAACCACTGCTCCTCTGCACTGAAAACAGTCAGCTGAGGTGGTTCTTGGATGTTTTCTGGGCATGTCCTAATGGGAGAAGACCCCAGAATCCTTAGGGAACACCTTGGGGTCACTCAGGAGCTGAAGAGTGTCTCTAGGGAGAGGGAGGTCTGGGTTCCCCTTCTGGACCTGGTGCCTCCATGACCCGATTCCAGATAAGTGCTTGTCAGGGAATTTTGGTCAAGGTTCATGGATGTTGGATGTAACTGGGACCCTGAGTACACAATTTCGTTCCATCATGTGATGCGAATGACAATAAAGAACCTTGACTTGACGATGTCTATAACTACCGGTACTCTAATTTCCGTTCTTTAAGCCGCTACTATTATCTCACTCTCTGTATCCCGCGGCTTGTTTACAGGAGTGTCTTATTTGTTTATTTTTTTTCATAATTTTCAAAAATTATATTTTGTTTTGAAAGACTTGCTGCTGTCTCTCTGTAACTTCCTGCCACTGATTGTCAAAGTCAAAAGTCAAAGTCAACTTTATTGTCAAAACTGCAATATGTACAGGACATACACAGGATTGAAATTGCATTTCTCTCAGTCCCTCGGTGCAACAGTAACCATTTAAACACTAAAACACTTAAACATTTAATAAACATAAGCATAAAATGAAATAATAAAAGTGTAATACTGTCCTGAGTTTTTGCATAGTACTGTAGTATAAAAGTATAAAACACTAAAACATTTAATAAACAAGCATAAAATGAAATTATAAAAGTGTAACACTTTCCTGAGTTTTTGCATAGTAGTATAAAAGTATAAAAATTATTTGCATAGTAGTATAAAAGTATAAAAAGTACATCTATAAAATAAAATGAAGGTTCTACATTGACATTTGTAATAGAGTGACAAAGCAGCATATGAAGTTTATGTACACAGTATGTGTATGAGGTAGTTGATATTGGTATAGAGGTAAAGTGGCATATGCAATAAGGCTAGTAAAAATAATAGCAGTAGTGTAGATATAAAAAGTAGTGTAAATGTAAACAGTAGTAATAAATGTAAACAGCAGTAATAAATGTAAACAGTAAATGTAAACAGTAGTGTAAACGAGAAATGTTTAACATTTTCCTTTGACAGAGCTGGGCGCTAGTGGCTCCCAGCATCCCGCCCCTCATGGGGGCAGGAGTATGTGACACAGAACGCCCTCAGGTAATCAGATGTACAACGACTCTGAATCACAGTTTCAAATAAAGCTTTAGAGCGTGACGTCACTGGTTCGCGGCGAAGAGGCTGATGGGATAGAATTGAGTCGGCTCCGCCATATTGACTGGCCTAAATATTAGCTATTGAAAATAAAGCTTTGTCGCTGACTTTAAAAAAAAGTAGATTAAAATAGTTTAGCAATGGTCCGAACTCGTTGCGTTATTGGATGTAATGTCCAGTCACATAAGATAGAAAACGGACTTTCTGTTTCCTGTTTCCTGTGTAGTGAAATAAGGGTGCTGGTCAGAATTACTGACCAGTCCAGTCCACTAAAATGTAAGAATGTAGACAGTTACCTGTTACCAACTTACTTAATTATTCACGGGTTCTCTCTTCTTAAGAACTGACAATAACTTGTGTGGTCAGATGAGATGTAACAGGCATGAAACGCTAATTTATGTTTATTCACCATGAGATGAATCATTTATTTAACAGAATCATAAAATTACATCAAACGTGTATAACGGATTGGTTCTGATCAATTTTCATATAAACTTAACGTCGACAGATTCAATTTTGGAACAAATGGAACAAGTAATGAGATGACATATTACTTATATCTGAAGGCAAACATTTCTTAAAGTTTAGTTACTGGCTTAGGAAGATAAAGAGAAAGTTTCAGGGTAAGAAAAGATGGAGGGTGGAAGAAATAGTAAGGGAGTTATCTTGGGAAGATGTGTTTTCAACCAGGAAAAGGCACACTTTCCAGCAGACGCTCGCTAGCCGCAGACATACTTTGGAAAACCATCTGACGACTCGTTACCTTCGTGAGATGATCAATCTCTCTCGGGTTCCGTGTCCGTGTTACTGATACAGTGTCTCCAGACGACCGCGTTAATCTAGCCGAAATAATGGCAAAGGTTGGATTTCAGAATAAAAGTATTCCTTGAGAGGAACATTCATTCAAGTGGAGCTCAGAAGCTTGAAGTCGGATTCGTAGGAAACAATGCTATGAGCCCTTAGCTGATTGCGTGTCATTGGCGTTCAGTGATGTCACGTTACAATGTAACGCGTTACTCTAGTCCAAGGGTCGGCAACCCGCGGCTCCGGAGCCGCATGCAGCTCTTTAGCCTCCTTGTAGTGGCTCCCTTTGGCCTTGCACTTGACAAATAAATAAATAAAAAAGCATGAAAATGTAAGTTTAATTTTTATTTATATATTATTATTATTTCTATTTATTTACTACTGTAAATAGGTGAAGCATCGAGGTGTGAAACTGTCATCTTCCCCCTCCGCATCGCGCTGCTTCCAGAGCCGCAGATCATGCTGCCTCAGCTCCTGCAAGCAGCGAGATGCTGGCGCGTGGGGGTGTTTCAGCTCCACCCGCATGATCCGCGGCTCTGGAGGCAGCGAGATGCAGACTGGGGTCAGCGTTCCCCCACACGCAGGGACTGCATGATCTGCGGATCTGGAAGCGGTGCAGGTGGGGGGAAGCTAACACCCCCCCCCCCCGCGCGCGCGTGCCAGCATCTCGCTTCTTGCAAGAGCTGAGACAGCATGATCTGCGGCTCTGGAAGCAGCGCGGTGCGGCGGGGAGAGCTGGCCCTCGTCTGCATCTTGCTGCTTTTATGCCGGGTTCCCACCAAACGCGTCAAAACGCTCCCAACGTACCGTGTTTGCTGCTTGTCACCAGATGTCTGTTCACACCGAACGCGTCTGATGACGCGCAGTGGGAGGAGCGTCTGGCTCCTTTTCCGGTCGGGTTTGTTTTGTTTGTACACCGGGCAGATGAATCAGCTGTTTGTGAGCCTCGTTACTACTTGAGTGGGTTTTCTACGAGCCGAACTGCAGCTCCGAAAGTCTTTGTTGAGATTAAAACGTTTTTTTTTTTTATGTTTGGGGTGATCGTACGCTCGAGCGGACAGCGGCAACTGTAAAAATGCCAAGTTTCTTACCAGAGGCTGGTTTTTTCATGGAGGCTCGTTGGGGTAAGTTAAAAAAGTCCAAAAAAAGTCCCGTTGTCATTGCATCATCACATAGCAGACGCTCTCCCGATTGGTTGCTGCGACGCATCGAGCAACCAAAGTTCAAATATTTGAACTTTGGCTGCTCGCCGCGTCGGCTGCTTTGGACGTGTCGCGTGCGCGGAAAATAACTGCAGCGCGCTGCTTGAAATGCCCAAAACGCGCCGTGTCATGCTTCGCTGCGTCACGCTTCGCCGCGCCTCCACATAGACTTTGTGCTCCCTCTTCAGGAAATTGCCTTCCATCCTCGTCGGAGATGCATTCACAGTGGCTCCTGCCGTAGGCTCAACTCTGGCAAGGCTAATCCCATAAACTCCTCTGGTCTGACTCTCACCATTCTACACGCCGCAATGCTCGGGCCGTTTTACTGATCACCTGATGATTTCCTTCAATGTCAATCTTAAATTTTCTTCAGAGAAACCCCAACGCACTCTTTCTTTCCGTAATATCAAGAATATCAACCATGACATTCTTTTATCCCATATTAATAATACCTTCTTCACCTTCAATTCTTCTAACCCAGATGATCTTGTCACATTCTACAATAACAGCCTCGCCAACATCTTTAACTCTGTTGCTCCTTTGAAACCCGGTCTGTTTCTTTCTCCAACTCTGCTCCCTGGTTCAATCCAGAACTCTGTTCCCTGAAATCCAAAGGTCGGCGGATAGAGCGTCTCCATAAAAAATCTGGTCTCACAATTCACAAGGAACTTTATGCAAACCACCTCATCCATTACAAGAACAGTATTTCTCAAGCCAAATCCAGCAACTCCGCAACAAAGCATAAAGATGGCGGCTGAGCAGAGTGGATGTTTCTAGTCGGGCTCCTGCCAGTACTACCTCCAAAGGAGTATTTGGAGAGCTTGTACTTGCAGTTTTTTGCGCTGGATGTGCAGAGAGGAGCGCTGAAAAAGCTGCGGAAATTGGACTGGAACATGCGATTCAGAATTATGAATCTACAAGCCAACGTGTCCGTGAGTTTTTTGCCGAGAGTTAGCCTAGCGTAGCTACAGGCCAGCACGCTGGAGGTGCTTTGTTGCAGCGAAAGAATACAACAAAGCACGCTACAGTGGTAGCGCAGTGGTACACGTGGGCCGAGCGCCGTGAACACCGCCTGGAGTTTCGAGCTGGGCCGAACGCCGCGAGTGGGCCGAGAGCCGTGAACGCCACCTGGGGCTTTGAGCTGGACCGAGCGCCGCGAGAGAGCCGAGAGCCGTAAACGCCACCTGGGGCTTTGAGCTGGACCGAGCGCCGCGAGAGAGCCGAGAGCCGTGAACGCCACCTGGGGCTTTGAGCTGGACCGAGCGCCGCGAGAGAGCCGAGAGCCGTGAACGCCACCTGGGGCTTTGAGCTGGACCGAGCGCCGCGAGAGAGCCGAGAGCCGTGAACGCCACCTGGGGCTTTGAGCTGGACCGAGCGCCGCGAGAGAGCCGAGAGCCGTGAACGCCACCTGGGGCTTTGAGCTGGACCGAGCGCCGCGAGAGAGCCGAGAGCCGTGAACGCCACCTGGGGCTTTGAGCTGGACCGAGCGCCGCGAGTGGGCCGAGAGCCGTGAACGCCACCTGGGGCTTCGAGCTGGGCCGAGCGCCGTGGGCGAGCCAGGGGACCACCGCCTGGGACCGGGCTGGTGTCGGAGCTGCGCCTGAAGCTATTGGAGCTACGTGCTGTGTTAACTGGGCTACATCGGATCTAGTGAGCAAAACCTCTTCGGATAATAGAGCTGATTGCTGCAGGCTGCTGAAACCGTGAGTTATGTTCTAATAACACCAGAGCTGCTGCGACTGTAGGAGGCCCAACACCGTGTGCAAACCGGAGGACCGCCGTCTAAGCCAGGCTAGTGAGCCAACCTCTTTGGATAACAGATCTGATTGCTGCAGACTACTGAGACCGTGAGTTCTGAACTAACCGCTGATCTGGGCACTGGGCCACAGCCACCATCGTTAGGCCTGTGAGCCTCGTGGAAGGGCCACGTGGTTCAGTAAACAAACCATCAACCAGAGACCTGCTACCACTAGACTACAAACTCTGTAAATATGACGAAAAAAGGTGGACAAAAGTCATCAGAGTCGGAGGGAAACAACTCAACAGAAATGCAAGACTTTAAAAAATCACTAAACTATATAAGTGAAAAACTATCAAAATTATCAGCAAAAATTGATTCACAGGCCGGTCTGGTTGATGAAATAAGACAACTGAAAGAACTGATAATTAGCAAAGACAATAAAATAGCTGAACAGGAAAAAAAATAGATGACATGGAACAATACACAAAAAAAAACAACGTGGTGATCACAGGACTTGATGTTAGTAAGTGTCGGACATTTAAACAAGCTCTCAATAACACTGGCCCAACTGAGGATGCACCACAGGAAGAACTAGAGACTCTGGAGGAGCATGTAGTTAATTTTTTATGGGACAATTACTATGACATAAAATATGAGGACATTTCGTTCTGTTACACCCTGCCCAGTAAATCACCAAATTCCAAACCGTCGGTAGTCGTCGAGTTCGTTAGCAGGAAGTTTAGAAACTACGTAATTAGTCAATCAAAGCTACTGAAGGGAACAAAAGTGTACATAAATGAACATCTAACAAAAAAAAATGGAAAAATTGCAAAGGAAGCAAGGTGGCTAAAAAACCAAAACAAAATAGCATCAACATGGACAAGAAATGGAAACATCTTTATCAAAACACATGAAGGGGCTAACCCTAAAATGATAAAAGAACTGAAGGATCTAGACGAGCTCAGGGGAGGACAAATTACAAATCAATGAAACAACTGAAATGAACAAATACATTAAAACATGACAACATACGAAGACTCAGAACCTAAAATATATAATGTTAATGATGTTATTGATGCTAACTTTTTTCCAGTAATAAAAGATAGCGAATACTACAATGAAGAGCAATTTAATGACATCAATATAACAAATGGAGTTCTCTCTATTATTCACTTTAACAGCAGAAGTATAAATGCAAATATATCCAAAATAACAGATTACTTAAAACAGTTAAACAGAACTTTTACAATAATAGCACTGTCAGAGACATGGCTCAATGATGATAACACAAGTAATATTCACATCGAAGGGTATGAATTATTTCACATGAACAGAAATAATAAAAGAGGTGGTGGTGTCGCTCTATATGTAATGAATGAAATAAAATGTAAATTAAATAATGAAATGTCAATAATAGTTGATAATATTATGGAAATGATAACAATAGAAATAATAAACAAAAATGATAAAAACATAATAATAAGTTGTGTATATAGATCACCAGGATCAAATATAGAAATATTCACTGATAAAATCTTGGAGCTATTGGAGAAGAGTTTTAATAAAAAAGTTTTTTTGTGTGGAGACTTTAACATTGATATGGGAAATAAAACAGATTCAAATAACATCAGTACATTTATAAATTCAATGTACAGTTTAAATATGTATCCGTTGATATCCAAGCCAACAAGAATTACAACTCATAGTGCCACAATAATTGATAATATTTTCACAAATATAACAAACGGAGAGGTGATAGGTGGTATTTTAACGACCGACTTAAGTGATCATTTACCAGTTTTCACAATCTATAAAAATGATCAAAGTATCACAAAAGCAGTTAAAACAAAGAAAAAGATCATAAACACATCAAAAAAAGTTTTGGAAAAATTAAAAGAGGATCTAGATAAACAAGACTGGAATGAAGTGTATGTTGATGATGTGAACAGATCATATGATGAGTTTATGAATATCTTGGAAACTCTGTATGAAAAAAATTGTGTACAAACAAATTATACAAAGAGAAATATCGTTGACCAACCATGGATGACAAAAGGGTTGAGAAATGCTTGTAAAAAAAAGAATTATTTGTATTCATGTTTCTTGAAATTGCGAAGTCAGAACGCTGAAGAAAAATATAAAAAGTATAAAAATAAATTAGTAGGGATTATAAGGAAACATAAGAAAGAATATTATAGTAAATTATTAGATAAAAGTAATGGTGATATGAAAGCAACATGGCGAGTAATGAATAGTGTTATGAAGAATCATAAAGCAAAAACTAGTATTTCAAAATATTTTGTAAAAGAAAAAGATGAAGTTTATGATGAAAATGAAATTGTCAATGGATTTAATCAATATTTTGTGAATGTTGGATCAAGCCTTGCAGCTAAAATACCAAAAGTAGATAATAATGTGAGCCATTCAATTACAGGCTGTGCAAACAGTATTTTTCTAAATGGAACTAACAAAGAGGAAATAATGAAGGTAGTAAAAAATCTTACAGACAAGAGATCAAAGGACTGGGTGGACATGGATATGATGTTTGTAAAGGATATAATGAGCCATGTTATTGAGCCGTTTACATATATATGTAACTTATCATTTTCAACAGGAATATTTCCAGATAATATGAAAGTAGCTAAGGTAGTTCCTCTTTTTAAAAATGGTGATAAATGTGTGTTCAACAATTATAGACCTATATCCTTGTTACCACAGTTTTCTAAAATTCTTGAAAAACTATTTGTGAACAGACTAGATCAATTTATAGACAAACAAAATATTCTAAGCAACAGTCAATATGGGTTCAGAGCTAAAAACTCTACATCAATGGCTCTCATGGAATTAATGGAACAAATAACTACTGCTGTCGATCAAAAACAATATTGTGTCAGTATTTTTGTTGATTTAAAAAAAGCATTCGATACTATTGATCACACCATTCTCCTTGAAAAACTGAACAAATATGGTATTAGAGGACCAGCATTACAGTGGGTATCTAGCTATTTGAAAGATAGGAAACAATTTGTACAAATAAATGATGTAAGATCTGACCTCTGTAATATCACATGTGGATATCACATGTGGGGCGGCTGTGGCACAGTGGTAATGGCAGTCGACCCCCGATCGGAAGGTGGAGGTCGGAGGTTCGAATCCCGCGTCCGCCCACCATGTGTCGTTGTGTCCCTGGGCAAGACACTTAACCCCAAAATTGCTCCCGGTAGGTCTGGATGGCGCCTTGCAAGGCAGGCTACCACTACCGGTGTATGAATGTCTGAATGGATGGGTGGATGGCTGGTATTGTAAAGCGCTTTGGGGCTCCTCACAGGGGGCTGGAAAGCGCTATATAAATAAGCTCCATTTACCATTTACCATAATATCACATGGAAAAGAATTGAGAAAGCTCATCGGATGATGAGCGAAACGTCTTCTGTTACAAATAAAGTCCAGTTGATCTTGTATTGAACGCCTTTTTTGATTTATCACATGTGGAGTTCCCCAGGGCTCTGTGCTTGGACCAAAGCTATTTATTTTATATGTGAATGACTTGGTAAATGTGTCAGGACTCCTTAAATGTATACTTTTTGCTGATGATACCACATTTTTCTGTTTAGGTGAAGATATAGAACAAATGTTGGAATTGATAAAGACAGAATTTACCAAAATACAAACTTGGTTTAAAATCAATAAATTATCATTAAATCTAGAAAAAACTAATTACATGATATTCAGTAATAAAAAGAAAACTGTTGATGTTCCACTCAAAATTGAGGGTGTTGAGATTTGTAGAGTGAGTGAGGTGAAGTTTTTGGGTGTTATTATTGATGACAAACTGACATGGAAACAACACATAAATTCTGTAAGAATAAAAATAGCTAAATCGATTGCAGTACTATACAAGGTCAGAGACCTATTGAATGATAAAGCTCTGTATTTGTTGTATAACACAATCATTGTTCCACACTTAATCTATTGTATTGATGTTTGGGGGTCACAAAGCCTATTTTTGTATTACAGAAAAGAGCTGTAAGAATTATCACTAGAAAACATTACCGTCATCCATCAAGTACATTATTTTATCAACTGAAGTTATTGAAGTTCCATGATTTGGTAGACTATAATATTTTATCAGTTATGTATAGGGCTCAAAATAATGCATTACCTTTAAATATCCAAATGCATTTTGTTAAAAGACAAAGTTGTTATAATCTTAAGGGGACAGAGATGTTTGTAAAACCACAATTCAGAACTAGTTTGAAGGGACGTTCTACCTCAATCCAGGGAATTAGATTATGGAATGGCTTGGAGAATGTAGTTAAAAATGCCAAGTCACTGTTTACATTTAAGAAAATGATCAAAAGGAATTTGTTGAAAAAATATATATGAATTAGCATAATGTGTATTGTATCAATTATTAGTTATGTATTTGTATTAGTATTAGAAAATTAGACAAACAAATTTAATAAACATAAACAAACATAAACATAAACTTCTCTGACATCATCAGTTCCAATGTTGGCAATTCGAAGACATTGTTCTCTCTCCTTCACCGTTCTGTCTCATCTCCTAACTCTCTACCCTCTCACATGGTTTCCACAGAATTGTGCAACTCACTGATGTCATATTTCAATGAAAAGATTATTTCAATTCATAAACACCTTGGGCCAAATACTGCCCCCAGCATCTATGTTGAACTCCCCCCTCCCTCCCTTTCTCTGTCTTCTCCCTCCCCTCTGCTAATGACATTGCTGACATTATCAGCAAGTCTAAAGCCCCCAGTATAGCGCTGCGTACGGCCGTACGCCGCTCTATGCCGTCCGTATGCAGAGGCACAAGCGTATGTACGCGTCAAGCTCAAATTTTACGACCGCGTACGCAAAAGCGTTGTTGCACAATAAACTGCTGGACTGTTTTGTATGTGACACAAAATTCCCCTTCTTCATCCCTGATCTGTCCTTTTTTTTTTTTTTTTACCAAAAGGCAAGTGATCTCTTCCTCCTCCGTTGACTCCATGACTGAAATCAGAGTCAGAGTCAGAGAGTCTTTATTGTCATTTGCACCGCATGTGGTACATGTGATGAAAACGAGATTATGTACACGGGGTCCCAGTTACATCCAACAACAAATGCAAGAGAAAAACAGTAATAACATCTAGAATTAACTAAGAGAAACATCAACTAGTAATACACTAAGCCCTAATGTAGTGGAAAAACATCATTATAAACAGCAGCACGAACATGAGTCTGTATGAGCAGATGGTCACAGATGAACACAGCAACAAGAAAACAGATCAGCATCAGCATGATGTGATATTTTGCAGTGTTTATTCTTATTATTTATTTATTCATGAGTCTAACAGCCTCAGGGTAGAAGCTGTTCCTCAGTCTAGTGGTTCTACATTTGATGCTCCTCAACCTCCGTCCTGAGGGGAGTGGGGCAAAGAGTGAGTGTGCTGGGTGAGTGAGGTATTTCATGATGCAGGTGGCTCTTTTCCTGCATCTGGAGGTGTAAATGTCTATGATGGTGGGGAGACTGACTCCAACAGACTTCTGTGCAGCCTGAAATGAAGAATATGAACGAATTTGTCATGAGCGAATTAAACTCGGGTCCAACGTGGCTGCGGGAGGTTCTGCAGATTTCCTGGTGTGCTGGTCTGATGTGTGGGCTACAGGACCAGCGCTCCCTGTTTTTATTTTTAGAACTTTTTATTTACATATAAACACAGAACACTGGTGCGGCTGAAGCTGCCAGCTCTCGCCTTTTATTCCCCCCGACCCGTCAATCAATTCAGTAGGCGTGTCAGCAAATGACCAATCATCGACCTCAATTTGTCCCGTAGGTAAACGCTCTGCGCTGCAGCTGCTCAAATGACGTCAAGAATTTGGTGCGAAAATGCTGGAGCCACACGTAGAGGTGTGGGGGTGAACTGTCTGCGTTCAGTATGCACGTACGGAGCGCCGTACGGCCGTACGCAGAGCTATACTGGAGCCTTAAGTCCTCATCCTGTCAACTTGATCCATTTCACACAGTTCTTGTTAAATCCTGTCTCCCATCTCTGCTCCCTCCCTATCATCACTAACATCATCCACCCCTCCCTAACTTCTGGCATTGTTCGCACAGCCTTCAAATCTGCTGCCATCACACCCATCATCAAGAAACCAGGTCTTGACTTTACCAACTTCAGTAATCTTCGTCCGATCTCCAATCTGCCCTTTATTTCCAAGATTCTTGAAAAAGCTGTTGCTAGTCAACTTCACTCTCACCTGTCCACAATAACATTTATGAAGAGTTTCAATCTTGTTTTCGCCCCCACCATAGCTCCGAAACAGCTCTAATAAAAATTACTAACAACCTTCTTCTTGCTGCTGACTCTGGTCTTCTGTCCATCCTCATTCTTCTTGATTTAAGTTCTGCTTTTGACACCATCTGTCATTCTATCCTCCTCAACAGACTAACCTCCATTGGCATCTCAGGTAACCCGTTAAGACTGGTTCAAATCTTATCTCTCTGACCGCACTCAATTCATTCAGCTTAAATCGGGGCGGCCGTGGCGTAGTGGTAATGGCAGTCGTCCCCTGATCAGAAGGTTGGAAGTTTGAATCCTGAGTTCCCACACTATGTGTCGTTGTATCCCTGGGCAAGACAGTTAACCCCGAGTTGCTCCCGGTAGGACTGGCTGGCGTCTTGCATGGCAGACTACCACTACCGGTGTATGAATGTGTGTATGAATGGGTGGATGGCTGGTACTGTAAAGCGCTTTGTGGCCCCTCATAGGGGGCTGAAAGGCGCTATATAAGTAAGCTCCATTTACTATTAACCATTTACCAAATCCTTCCGTTCCCAGTCCTCCCGTCTCCACTGGTGTCCCCCAAGGCTCTGTCCTCGGACGCCTCCTCTTCATCATTTACCTCCTTCCTCTAGGTCACATCTTCCGGAAATACGGCGTCCATTTCCACTGTTATGCTGATGACACACAGCTCTACTTGTCTACAAAACCAAACTTCACCCACCCACCCTCCATCCTCACCAACTGTCTCAATGAGCTAAATCACTGGTTTTCTAACAATTTCCTTCAACTAAACAGTGACAAAACCAAATCATTCTTGTTGGAACCAAAAACTCTATTTCAAAATCAGAACATCTTCTCGTCCCCCTTAACAACTCTCTGCTATCCCCCTCCCCTCAGGTCAAGAGTCTTGGTGTCATCCTCAACACCACTCTCTCCTTCACCTCACACATCAACAATGTTACTCGGTCTGCCTATTTCCACCTCCGTAATATTAACCGTCTCCGTCCTTCTCTCACACCCCGCTCAACAGCCATCCTTGTGCACAGTCTCGTGACTTCCCATATCGACTACTGCAACTCCCTTCTCTATGGCCTCCTTAACAAATCTCTCCACAAGCTACAGATGGTCCAGAATTCAGCTGCCCGTGTCATCACTCAAACCTCCTACTATAACAACATCACTCCTGTCCTGCAACAGCTCCACTGGCTCCCAGTTAAATCACGCATCGTCTTCAAAAATTCTACTTCTCACGTTCAAAGCTATCCACAACCTTGCCCCTTCTTATCTATCTGACCTTCTACAAATCTCCATCCCATCTCGCTCTCTCAGATCCTCCTCTTCGCTACATCTCCATGTACCCTCTGCCCGCCTCTCCACCATGGGGAGCAGGGCCTTCACCTGCTCTGACCCTCAACTCTGGAACGCTCTATCGCCAGACCTACAAAACACCACCTCCCTTTCTCTATTCAAGACTGCTCTGAAAATACATCTCTTAAAGGGGATCACATGTAAGTATTTAAAATTTTTATGTTATGTCTGTGTGCTATCTTGACAATATTAATTCATTTTAATACACAAAATAATTCTTAGATAATTAATTATACCCTTTTTAATTCTGCCATTTTTAACTTTCGTTTTGAACGACCGGTTTCTGATACGAGTTCTGAAGTCCACGCCCTTCAACGATCTGTTTACGCCCTCTGTAACAGCCAGTATCTGTAATGTGTTGTTGTTTTAAAATTAGCTCTTTTTTTATTACTCATTTGACTTACTGTTAGTGCTAGCTTAAGATAACTTACCGAAACCCGTCTGAGCGCGCCGCAATTTGCTGCTCCTTTTAGCATTAGACCACCCGAATCCGATGCTAATGTTAGCTTGTTCCTCTTCCGGTGTTCGCCAGCTCCGCTCGTTGCACGCGGAGATTTTGGGAGTTATCGCTGTTCCAGTCAAGACAACACAAAGTTCACCAAGTGTCTCCCGTAAATTAATCCGTAAGGAGAAGGTCCTCGCTGCTGTGAGGCTGCTTCGGCAGCAGCGAGGCTGTACAGTTGAAGCTCCGCTCCATCGTGCCAGAAGAGGGTCCCGTTGCCGCGGGTCCCTACGGCGGGGGTCCGCTCGTTTAATTTTTGCCGGCTGCGCGTTGGGAGCGATCGCAAATACACTAAAAATTGAACTAAAACATAAAAATAACAATTATACTTTATTTATAACGCCATTTAAAAAAACGCAGCTGCAACAAAGTGCTGTACACATGAAATTAAGAACATATAAACAAAAGATGAGATGAAATCATGAAAAACAACAGTCATGTGTTTAATACAGAAGTGGGTTGAGCCTAACCAGGGGTTGCTAGGTGAGGGGCTGGACTCAGGTTCGAGGTGGGTTGTCCTCGCGCCTGTGACGTCACAGGCGCGATGATTTCAAACCGAAACCTAACTTATCACAGTTAAATAAATATACTTAGAGTAAATAAACCACTGGGAGCATTGTTTTGGCACAAGGACTGTTTTTTTATGAAGTAAATACCCAAAGTTGAGTAAAAAAACATTAAAAAGTGAATTTTGAATGTGTGGTCCCCTTTAAGACTCGTGAAGTAAACATGAGGGAGACCAGTGTATTATTGTGTCTTTAAACACATACGGTGCCACCCAGATGTAAAGGATTTTAGCAGGGGTCAGTAATAAGCTGACCTCTTTATCCTTAATTAATTTACTTATTCAGATTGAATAGTAATTTCACGGATTCTTTTCTTTTTCAGTTTACCCAATATTTCTGTGATCTTTATGATGGATAAATAAATAAAGCCATTAAGTGACAGAGACGTTAACTTAGTTTGATATGTCAAAGACACTACCATTTATTTAAAATAAATCAACTAAATTAACACCATTACACTTGATTGACATGATTTCACTTTCTTTCAATTTAACACGTCAGCACAGTTAAATTACAACACAACAGACATAAATACTGGATGTTAACATATTTAGTCTGAGGGCTCTTTAGCTTAAATATAGTTTCCAGATAGATTGAGAGGGATAAGGAAATAGGAGGAGAGATGGAGAGATGGTTTAAAGGAAATTGTCTTGAGCATGTTACCAGAAATGACACTTCTCATCAGATTTCTGCTGAAATCCAGGTACGTTTGTAAACAGCTCTTTACCTTTGACGACGAGTCTGATAAAGAGATGACACCAGCCTTTCAGATGCACAGAGTCCTTCAGGCCCAGTTCGTCCGAACTGGTTGTTTACTTTCCAACGTCTCCTGGGTTCCGCTTGGACCATCAGAAAATGTGTCAGCTCCTGGTTGACTTCAAGACGAGATGTTTCTCAAAGAAAGTTCATTAAGAACTTGGAGCTCTTTAGCTCTATTGAATTTATGGAGGCGTCCATAAATTCTTTGCTGAATAAGCCAGTCTTTGGCGTATGACTGCAGCTTACATCAGCTTCCAAGGCAGAGAGCTTTCAGGTCTCTGTCCATTCCAACTCTGAAGAGAAAGTTCACATCTTTCCTTCCTCACAGGAACTCACAGGAACTAACTCCTTTCTTCAAAACTCTTGCAGACTCTTTGTAGAAGATCTGAGATGAGAGGAGTTCTCATTTTTCGATTGGTCCAACAGAACCAGTCGAGGAGTTCACTTGTTGTTATCAAGATTCAAGGTGAAATCAGAGCAGAGAGAAATTGTTTAGGAAAGACAGAGCGTGCTGGAGCCATTCTCATAAAAACAACAGATTAACTGTCTTCTGCCTTTCTAAACAAAACGGCCGGGCCTCTGTGACCCGAGACTTCAACTTTAACACAGCAGGAGTGACACAGTAATACTCCATATTAAAAGAATAACAGCATATAACATATATCATGAAAATGACAAAAGTTATTCTTTTGATCACATCAGCCTAAAATCAAAGATAGAAATAGTCTCTTTTGGTGACTATGTTCTCAGATTACAACTAATGGAATAATTTGTAGTAAATGTCTTGCTTTACTGAGAGGTCAGTAAAGGTCATCTCTGGAACAGTTCAAAAATACACAGGTGTATCAAAGTGGACACGGTCATGCCCACTACATCTCCCCCCTTTTGGAAGCCATCGCCAGTCCTTGGGGATGGGGTCCAACACGAAAGGAACCTTGAACTGTCTCTGATCTTGAAGTAATCCAGCAAGTGGAAAAGAAAAATCAAAATTATAATCCCATAAAGTTTTGGAACTTCCATACTGTTCGTAGGTAATCCCATTGCGGTAAGCTTTTAATCCTTTGGAAAACTGAGTCTGTTAACTCTTGGAAAACAAAGTCTGTGATCCCTTGGAAAGCAAAGTCTTATAATCCACAGCGGTAATTCCACAGCAGTAATTCCACAACGGTTAGTTTTGTTGATTGATCAGCAACAATTGTTTTCATAATCAGCATGTAGAGGGGATCCCTCGATTGACGCAGAGGAGGCGACCCTTGGATGAAGGTTGAAGACCAAGCGTTGGAGCTGTAGGTCCCCACATCGAAGGTTGTTGGCTGGTTGGCTTCCAGTCAGTGCCACTCTGGTTCTATGTGTCATGCAATTATGTGGTTTTTAGGTGGGCTTATGATTGGGATTTTACATTAGCCTTACCTATATGCACCTGGTATGTAAGCTATCATGGTTTAGATCAGCTACAATTACCAATTAAGGGGTGGATCAATTCTGTAAAATTAGAAATAGGGATCTATACCTATAAAATTTTGGAGGGCTTCTGTAACGAAGGCCTCTTATTCCAAACTATTCCTCCATTCATTACTTAGTTTAGGTTAAACTAAAATAGAAAAATGAAATATAGCTTGGTCTAAATGTCTGTTGTCTTTTAGACGAACGACGTAGGATTTGGTATTCCTAATAAATTTTGAAGTCTATGGCGAGACTCATCAAAATGAATAGATAATCTAGAATAGAAACGATCGAATCGGTTCAATTTAGAAATTGTGAGACCAGTGTAGTTTATGGTACCTTGAGTAGCTTTAAACTACATTGACTCTTCGACGATTGAGATTTAACAAAACGAACTGCATGTTGGCATAGTTAAATCCATATCATTCATTAACCAATGTTAATACAAAACCTTTTTGGCTGGGAGTGTTCAGAACCAAACAATATCTCAACTAATGACAACAGTAATGACTAAACAACAAGGAAACAACGTTTCACTGCTTCGACACACTCTTGTCGTCAGATTCCAAAGTGCAACACACAAGAAAAACGGGTCTCAACTTTATGACCGAGGTCAAATTAAATCTCGTGGATTTAAACGGTTGTTAAGGTTAGTTTTTTGTTGTGGGTTTTAGGCTTAGCGTTTCTAAGTTCAAATTGGACAATGCGACTTATAGGGTGGAGAATACGGTAGTTTAAACCTGATTAGTTTATTTACTAACTTGTGTTTGGACGACCTTATTATCCCATGAAGTCGGTGAGTTTGTGAGATCTTTGTCTTTTGTGGAGTCATTGAACGCCTTGTAAGGTTTGATCTGATTTCGATGTACCCATTTAGCAATTGGCTCTTTGCGGCCTTTGCTGATTTTGATTTCGTAGACGACTGAGGACACTTTGTCTGTTATCAGATGAGGTCCAGTCCACCTGGGCATTAGTTTGCGGGCGAGAGTTCCGGTCTCGGACCCTCCTTTCCCGGTTGCTGGGGCGAACGTATAGTACCAGACTCTGTCTCCCACTTGGAGTTCATTGTGAGAGGCCTTCTGGTCATAGTACGCCTTACGTCCTTCAGCGGATCTTTCCAGGTTTTTCTGGGCGAAAGCAAAAGTGTTTCTGAGGTGTACATTCAAATCTTTGTCTTTGGCATGGCCTAACATCACCCCCCTTTGGTCATGGGGGACCACGAACACAGGTGAGGACGTCCGTCCATGGGCACAAGTTAGGATGCCACCGTTTAGTTTAAGCTGTTCGCGCAGCTGAGAGAAGACGGTACACAGGAATCGTTTAGGTTTTGGCCAACGTATCTTCTTACGTTTACCTCTTTCCGTGTAATTCAGGTGTGTCACAACCGTCGGCGCA
Organism: Garcialebias charrua; assembly: GCA_038048925.1. Classification (NCBI taxonomy): domain Eukaryota; kingdom Metazoa; phylum Chordata; class Actinopteri; order Cyprinodontiformes; family Rivulidae; genus Garcialebias; species Garcialebias charrua. Next base: position 3,631 of record JBBPBX010041722.1, on the reverse strand, counting down.
GTCGCAGGTGTGTCTGATTGTACAGACTGCGACGGGTCACTGTCGTTGTGTGTGTCTTCCCACTTCTTGACTGAAGAGGGGCTCTTTGAGTCTGTAAAAACTATGTCATTTCTGATTAGTTCTAGACTCAAATGTTCCTGAACCAAGGTTTCATCGAAAGCTTGGCTGATAGCCGATTTACCTGTCCCAGGGGACAGTACAGCAACCTCGGTGTGGGGTCCTTGGATCTCCACACCTTTCTCTACCTGTGGTAGGTAATGTGAGTGTCATTTCTGATTAGTTCTAGACTCAAATGTTCCTGAACCAAGGTTTCATCGAAAGCTTGGCTGATAGCCGATTTACCTGTCCCAGGGGACAGTACAGCAACCTCGGTGTGGGGTCCTTGGATCTCCACACCTTTCTCTACCTGTGGTAGGTAATGTGAGTTTGCCCCCTTCTTGTCTGATGAGGGGTCCTCGTAATCTGCAACAATGATGTCCAAGTGACTGTCAGCGTTTGGTTGACTGTCATTTTCTGGACTCAGATGCCCTTGAACCAAGGTTTCATCGAAAGCTTGGTTGATTGCCGAATTACCTGTCTCAGAGGACAGTACAGCGTCATCGGTGTGGGATCCGTGGATCTCCACACCTTTCACTACCTGTGGTAGGCAGTGGTCAGTGAGTGCTGAATGTGACAGCTCACAGAGGAGGTTCTCTTGTTGGGCCAGAGTTTGGTCCAACTTTTGGGTCTCTTCTGTCTCACCTGTAGTTGAAGGTTCACTTACCGGGCTTTCGTCCCCGGATGAGGTGTCCCGTGTGTCCTCAGCGGTACCTGCGGTTAGGCAGCCTGTATCGCAACTAGGAGGTACTTTTATTGGCAGGGGTTTTCTCACTGTGCTCCACATTTTCTGTTGACCATAATCTATAATCGCGCCGAAACGGTTTATAAAATCTTGGCCAACCAGAAATGAGAATGAGTCAAGTTTAGACATGTACACCGGGTGGTGTACAGTAGTGTCATTTCGCCAATCTGCATGTGAACCATAGCTATAGCTGTTAGGGTTGTTCTCGTCTCTGCGAGACCCTGCAGCTCAATAGCACATTTCTCAAAGGGTATTTGCCTGTCAACACCGTTAGCGGCGGTCCTCAGCTCCTCAAACAGCTTGGCCGACATAATAGTTATATCAGCACTGCCATCCAGGAGGGCTTCACGCTCAAGGACACCTTCCAGTGTGATAGGCAGGTAAGCTTTCTTAGCCACCCCCCTTTGTATAAAGTTACACAGAAACCTCACAGGTGTACACAGAATGTATTTTATATTCTTTTTGACTTTTGACTTCTTTATTTATTTTATACGTTTGCACTGTGCTTGTTTGTTTTTACACAATCTCTGTGATATGTTTCTTGCTGTGAAGCGTCCTTGTGTGTCCTGAAAGGCGCTTTTAAATAAAATGATTATTAGTATTATTAAAGGCAACATATTTTTGTTGTATGTTACATTTATGCACAACAGATCTTAAGCTTAATTTTATTTAGTTATTTTTGGAAAATGCGCCTGCACTTTAGTTTTTGTGGTGGATTTTTTTAATCTACATTTTGTGAAGACTTTTTCAATCTAAATAACAGAAGGATGCTTTTTATTTTTTTAGTTATACAGTACTTGGAGACTGAATACTTTACTAGACAAAGTAATATTAGTAAAATTAACCCTTGGTTTTGTAGTTTTTATATAATACTGCAAAGCAACATGTTAAGTTAACTTTGTCAAATCAATAACTATGATTTCTGTTTTTCTTTTTGTTATAAGAAATGTTTAAACACCCTGATGCATGCTCAATAATCCAGGTAGAAAAATCTAAAAAAGCTAAGTCTGGTCCTCTGGACATTCAAAAAACAAACAAAGCAAAAAAATTGTATAAACGTTTCGTCTTTCATCCGAAAGACTTCCTCAGTCTGAGATGCTGTATTCAACTCACTCTTATCCACCTTATTCCTAGCCCCCATGATGCCTTGCGCAAATTATGGGAACGACTTCCGCTGGAAGTGAGAGCAGCAGTTAAAGCCCAGTCTACTGGCTGTATTTTTCACGTTTGTTTTTTTGTTTTGTTTATTTCTAATTAATTGCAGTGGTTACTTCGTGTTGGGTCAGTGGGTGTTCCTGTCGGTAGACATTTGTGCAAAGCACAGTTTTCACTTCATCCCAAAAATAAGTAAACGTGAAGGATTTATATCCATCGAACGAGCTGACAGCTGCCCCTCCTCTGCTCGGATCTGCTCTCGAAGACGTCGTGTTCAGATCACGTTTTCTCCGGTAAACAAAATATTCTACATAAATCATTTTGTGAAACAATTTCAGAACAATGTGAGAGTATAATTTTCTCTGTGTTGGAGCTGTTGTTGTTTTTTTCTTCATGATTTAGCAGTAGCACCGTCTACTAGCTGTGGTTAGCTTAGCATGTAGCGTTAGCATCTGTTAAAGTATTTACTAAACAAATCTGTGGATAAATAATATAACTACATGTGTGTGTAATACATTTGCTGTACATACATATACTGTGTGTATGTGTATACTGTATGCACACTGTATATACAGTATATACATACATACTGCACATACATACTGTATTGTTTGTACTGTTTTGATTGTAGGTCCCTGTTACTCTCATGTGAATAAAGTAGTAGCAAACTTGGTCTTATTTTAGACTTTGTGATGCAAACATGACAGTTTATTCTTTTTTTTTTAAGGGTACAGACGAGTGAAGGGCCAAGTTCCATCGTCTTGGATTCCGGAGGGGTTGGCTGCTTGCTCCAGTCGTCCAGTGGTCGTCCAGTGGTCGTCCAGTGGTCCCACATGATGAGGAATCTGTTCCAGTTTGTTTAAAATCAGAAACTGCCCATCATTTCTTGTTGAAGAGTGTATTTGACCTGGTATTTATTCTGGTATTTATTCTGCAGCCAATCATTTTCATTAAAAGACATCAAATCACCCACAGTTCTCATATTGTATTCAGTTTCAACTGTTTTTAGTTTATAATTATAGCTTTTATTCTGAACTTTATCAATCTCCTCCCGGAGGAGGAACCATACAGCAACATGCATGTTTTTAAGTTTTGTACTTGTCAATAAAAAACTAAACTGGTAAGTTGCCAAAAAAACAATCACATCTAGTTTTTTTATTTGCAGTAGAACTTCTCATTAGACATTAAACAACGTATCTTATTGAAATAAAGAAGGTGAAACACAGCAACACCAAATGTACTTCAAACGCAGATTTATTTATAGAAATTATATTTTCACTCATTTGTTGCTGTGGTACATAACTGCACACAAACTTCTGGACCAACTGGAGCGTCATCCATCCATCCCTGGACCAACTGGAGCGTCATCCATCCCTGGACCAACTGGAGCGTCATCCATCCATCCCTGTCATCCATCCATCCCTGGAACTCACCTTATGCAGAAATATAACAGAAAGGAGGAAAGTACAGTATACAAACATTAGGGTTCATTTATGAACACACACAAACACACACACACCTAGATTATATATATAACTAAACACACACACACACATATATATAAATAAACGCACACACACACACCTAGATTATATATATATATATATAAATAAACGCACACAAACACACCTATAT
>JBBPBX010041721.1:0-28733 GCA_038048925.1 Garcialebias charrua | reverse complement strand
CACAGCGAAAACCTTCATCTCTTTAAAATTTAACAAGATAAACGCCTAAAAAATATATATTTGTTTGCTGACATTATAGTAAAAGTGTGTCTCAGCTGAACTTTTCTTAATAAATGCACTTTGACGGTTAAAACATGGCAAAATGAAGCCGACAAAATAAAGCGGCTTTAACATTACTACACGCTCACCCGCCCATAATGATGACAGAAACACCTATTTATTTTTATTCAAACCCGTTGAATTCTTCATCCTCTGTGTCGCTGGTGAAGAGTTCTGCCAACTCCTGAGGTAACAGGTAGTTCAGAGCTCCAGAGAGTAGGAGGCCGTGCTGCGACAGAGTGAGTCCGACCAGACGAGTCTGCTGTCATGAGCTGGGAACGTTCGGTGGACCCTAGCGGCCGAAAGTGGTACTGCGCCCCTAGTGGCCGAAAGTGGTGCTGCTCCATTTTTTTTGTCAGAATGAATGGAAACGGTCATATCTCAGCCAAAAATTGGTCTAAAAATATGGGGGAAAATCCATTAATATGTCGCTTTGCCGTATAAGTCGCAAGACATGCAAATTAGGCAAAAAACTGCGACTTATAGGCCGAAAAGTACGGTAGTTAAATTTATCACAGCTGTCTGCACCAGAAACGTTTGATTACTAGTAGATGTTCGGGCACGACTGACTTTGGTCTCAGATTTACATCAACGTGATTTCATAATTTGTAAAAAATACACCAGAGTTTTAAAAGCCTAAGAATCAGATGGTTCACATCTGATCTGAGTGAAGCCGCAGACGCCAGTGGGGACAGAAGCTGCGCCAACAGCCCCACACACTGCCGCTGCTCGGACCTGCTAACCGTCGTAGGCAGCGACGTTCAAGTGATGATCCCTGCGGAAACAGCGGTTTTCCCTCGTTTCTCAGTCTCCTTTCAGTCTGTGTGTGTTTGTGTCTGCAAGAGGGGGGCCGAGCTGGGGTTCCAGCAAAGACCATAAACCTCTCCAGCCTGACGCCTTCCACTATCTGAGCTGTGACCTGGCGTTTTAAAAAGATCAATGGGTAAATAAAATGGAGAATAAAGTGGCTTTATGTTGTGATGTAGAGGCGCGACTGTAGCTCAGCGCGAAGCGAATCCCGTTTAGCCTCAGATGCATTTATCGACTTGTGATTGTACGTTTGGTGCAGGAAGAAGGCAACAGGAACAGTAAGGCTGCACAGACTAATAAGCTCTGTAATGAGCGGGTGAACGTGGCTACATAAAGGCAGTCTATTTACCGTTTAGCTTGTCAGCGCAACGACTGGAAAAGTGTTTTGATGCACCGTCTCTTACATTTTAATTTCACGTTATCTCTTGGAGCTCATGTTTCCTCTAAATCACACCGGGGATTCTCCTACTTTAGTTTTGGTGTGTGTTCGTGTCATTAGAGAGTTTGAGACGTCGGTGGTTCCTGTCGGCGTTGCTGCTCGTGGATGTGCTGCTCTCACTGGGTGAACCCATGACTTTAGGACGTTATTTGTGAATGTTTCAGAAGCTTTCACACAACTGACATCCCATTTTCCCTCCAAATGTTTTTGGCTCGTAACTTGTTCAGTCTTTGTGCCGTTTCAACAATTCAAACAAAACCTCCTCGAGCTGATTTGTTACAGTTTGACTAGATGTGAACATATTTTTTATAGACACACCCTGGCCAAAGTGCATTCTAACATCACATGACTTGTCAAAACACACAACTTTTCAATGTTTTGATTTGAACATTTGGTTTGTGTATTACCTATGACAAAAATAACTACTATATACACATCATTTACTACCAAAGCTTTACCATGTAATTTGTAATAATTGTGCACAATCAGCAGTCGTGTTTTGTTTCCAACAATTACAAGCCATTGGTCTACATTCAAACATTAATGAGAACACTTTGGACCGTGTCGACGTGCGACGGATATCAGGTCAGTAAAATAAACCCTGGATTAAAACAGAGAGGCAGAACAATGGAATCAGAGATGCTAAGTTAAAAAAGAAAAAGTACAGTCATTTTCTTCTAAAAAGAAAGTGTAAGAGCTTTGAGGACGACAGTCGACAGAAGTTGATCCATTTCGGTGAGATAAGTGAGCGGCGGAGAACGATGAAGTAAAAGTTGGAGCTAAGGCCGTAAATAAATGAGCTGTGCTGAGATGTTCTGAACTACAACAGATCACAGAGTTAGTTGTAAACAAATGTGATATGAGTATTTGCTATTCTAACTCAATTTCTTACACAAACCCTGATGAGTTTGAGTTACAACAACCTCCACTTAAATGATGATGTAGAAATTGTGGTAGAAGCATAAAAATTCAAATAAAGCATTGAAAATTTGCATTTTTTTACAGCTATTTTTACTTTAATCATATAATTATTGCTTTACTGTTTGTTTAGGCTCTAATTTGACATTTAGCATTTTTAAATAGCCATGTTCAGTTTTATGTACCGGTATTTACATTATTTAACTAGATTTGATTGTCTTTTAGTATATTTTAACACTGTTACAAATTGTTACATATTTAAATATACTGCATTTTTTGTTGTATAAGTCACAGTTTTTTTTCCGCATAGATTTGTCAGTCTTGCGACTTATATAAGTTTTTCTTTCCATATTCATGACACAATTTTTGACTGATGCTTTAAATTTCAAAGAACTGAAACAGCGAGTCCTCCCGTGCACGCTCGCTTCACTCAGCTGGTGCAGTTGGAGGAACACCGGAGAGCTAGTGGCTCTGGCCACAACGGATGGATGGATGGCTCCACGTCGCCCAGGCGAAATTAAGCATTAAATAAATGCATAATAAATGCAACGAATCAGCGGTGATGCATAATAAATGCAACGAATCAGCGGTTATGCATGATAAATGCGACTTATGCGCTGAAGCCACTTATATATATTTTTTCCCTCTTCGTGATGCTTTTAATGACTGATGCGACTTATACTCCAGAGTGACTTATATGCCGGAAAATACGGTACTAAGCAATTATAAGAAAGGACAAATAAAGACGTTTTATCTTATCTCCTCTTATACCTTATATGTAAATTGTGGATTTTGATGCATATGTAAGTAACATTTACTTCAATGCAATAATTGTGTGACAAGAATTCACTACTATTTAAATAAATTAGTGCGATAGACTCACTACTTTGCTTGTAAAATAGAACTATTGCATCAGGGTATTTTTATTAAGATATTATCACTTTCTTTTTTTCTTCTTTAAAACAGACATTTTTGTTTCGCTTCAGTTATCTCAGGTCCTATATCAGTTGTGTAAAAAAATCGTGAAATCTATAAGAGGAGGAGTTTCTCTGCAGTGGACAGTAAACTGCATATTTCCAGGAGCAGAAAGAACCAAAGTCTTTCTGCACGCTACAGAGAGTCGGTCTGCAGCTCATTGATTGGCCGAGCCAAATCAGAGCAGAATTGCACGAGCCAATCAATCGCTGTGATAGCTCAGGGTCAGCTGGGAATCTGAGATCGAAACCACATTGCCCCTCGCTTCACATTTCCCAGAGACTTCATTCTGCTTCTCGGTCGCCGCTTCGCTCCATTATCAAAGACCTTGATGTTGTGGTTATGAATAAGCAACGCTTCCACGTGACATTTAAGGGCATCAAGTACATTTGGGAAGAGGAGATGAGAGACGGAGCTAATTTGCTAGGAGAGATTGTGCCGTGCAGGCACTGCTGTCAGGAAGGCTGATGGGGATAATTGGTGGGAGGACGAGGACAAATGATGTTCTATGTTCTCTTTGTCACCGATAATCTCAGACACAAATTATTTTACATTAGTTTGATTTACTGTTCTGTCCTCTACTCTTCACAGTCAGGATTCTGTATGACATCACTACTTCAAATTATCGCTACAACTTTACCGTGTCTTGTACACAGAAACCCAGTTAACCGTGACACTTTTGCGAGGTTATCTCTTTCAGCTGAGGGGGGGGCAGCTTTATTTATTCCATTCTTGACGAAGTATTTTTTCTTTTGGGAAAGTGAAAAGGCTCACTTGTTCACTGATGATATTAGAACACCCAAATGCGACACAATGTAACGGCATTTTTCAAGTTTAAAAAAAAAAGCGATCTGCAGGCGATCTGCAGACAGACACAGACTGCCTCTGCCCGATACTACGTCACAGATGTTGCATTCGCGTGTAATCGAATTTCCCGTGAATAAACACGGCGCAAAGTTTAAAATCACTTTTAAATCAAAATTAAATTGATTTATCATTTTGTTTGCAAAATCGAACATAGCTGAATGATACAAGATATTTATGTTGGGCAATTTCATGCATTGTTACAAAATCATGTCACAGACGCTTTAAGTCTTGAACTTTAACAAGAAGGGAAAATGTCTGCAGGGTTGCTTTCACAGGTATGAACTAATCAAACCCAAGAGTTAATGCAAATGTTGCTTAAAACTTAAAACTGATCTAAAGAGAACACTTTATTTCACCACGACAAACTGCCTGACTGTGGAACAAAGAACCAGCATGATGGCGACTTCTACGCACGTCTGTCAAAGTGCCGTTATTGCTGAGTTAAGTGAACCGAGGGCAGAGTTTAGCTTTTTTTTTTAATCTTTATTATAGTGACCAGCAGAGTGATTGCATTTGGATGAAAGAACGGTATTGAATAATTTGACCTCCCGGTAATGGAGGGCACTCTGTAATCAAGGTGCACAGTTTGAGTGAACGTGTGTGTTGGATCTCCACACCTTTCTTTGGAAACTTCAAATTTATTGCAGATTTGCATAGACTTTCTCCCCCATCATGCCGCAAACAAAATGGAGACCAATCAATATGCCTCTGAGCAGCTGCATGGAGTCCTCCCGGGTGCATTCGTTCATCCAGCCCGTCTTGTGCTTTTGTGCTAATTTGCCGACACCGCACCCTGACAGAGGCTTGAAACGAACTGTGGGAGTAGAAGGGGCTAATATGTCCTCCTACATGCTGCCTCGGCCTTCGCCTTCATCGAAACGCTGACGTCCTAATGCGTGCTGAGTCATTTATATTCAGCATGGCGCTCTGACTCACTCCAGATTCAGACAACATGCAACAACCCTTCCTCCGGTGTGCACTCGCAGCATCCAGAGAAGCAGCGATCTGTGCATCTTTCACGTCAACACTTCCTCCCTCTGTGTTTGTGGCTGTGCAGCATGTTATCCCTATTCGAGCCCATTATTTCTCCCTCTGCAGGCCCCGTTCTGCTGCTGCCCCTTAAATGGCTGCCCACGCTTCTCGTTTGTCTGAGGAAACCTCTGGTTGGGAGGAAACGTGCAGGCCTTTGGTCACTGGTTGTTTGTGGCTGGTGCAGGCAAGGATGGAGAGAAAATGGGGAGGAGCCTGTTGATAAGAGATTGATGTGGTGAAGCAGGAGGGAAGATACAATACAATACAGTACAACTTTATTTATAAAGCACTTTAAAACAACACCGTTGGCCAAAGTGCTGTACACGAACACAAACAAGCATAAAACTATAAACTCAACAAATACCAGAAAAGTGATGAACTACCAGTTCAAAACAGCAAACAGTAAAAAGTATAAAACAAATAACATAAAAACAGTAAAACCAACATGTCAAGCTGTGTCATATAGAAGAACATAGAAGTCACTTTTATCTTAAAGTCTTTTTAAAATCTCTTTACGTGCATTAAGCCACCCTGGAGCCTCGGATAGAAATTAGCCGCTGGCTATGTCTGGTAAAACATGTCTCTTACCATGCCATACCAAACAATTTTCTTTATAAAGCACTTTAAACAGCGACAAGGCCAACCAAAGTGCTGTACAAACAAACAAACAAACAAACAATAGGCAACACATACAATGAAGTACAAAAAATAGACATAAGAACATTGCAGTTTATAAATAAAACGATGATAACATAGATCAGCTGGTGTTGAAAGCAACAGAATAGCAATGGGTCTTTAAGTCAGAGTCAGAGTGTCTTTATTGTCATTTGCACTGCATTTAGTACATGTGATGAAATGAGATTATGTACACAGGGTCCCAGTTACATCCAACAACAAAATGTAAGAGAAAAACAGTAATAACATCTAGGATATGAACTAAGAAAAACATCCAACTAGAAATACACTAAGCCCTAGAGTAATAGAAAAACATCATTACAAACAGCAGCACGAACATGAGTCTGTATGAGCAGATGGTCACAGATGAACACAGCAACAAGAAAACAGATCAGCATCAGCATGATGTGATATTTTGCAGTGATTATTCTTATTATTTATTTATTCATGAGTCTAACAGCCTCAGGGTAGAAGCTGTTCCTCAGTCTAGTGGTTCTACATTTGATGCTCCTCAACCTCCGTCCTGAGGGGAGTGGGGCAAAGAGTGTGTGCTGGGTGAGTGAGGTCTTTCATGATGCAGGTGGCTCTTTTCCTGCATCTCGAAGTGTAAATGTCTGTGATGGTGGGGAGACTGACTCCAACAGACTTCTGTGCAGCCTTCACCACTCTCTGCAGAGCTTTTCTTTCCCTCTAACCCTCTTTAAACAGGATTTGAAAACCGTCTTCTCTTTAGATTACTGTTTCTGTTCAAGCTTGAAAAAATAAACCAAAATTGAAAAACAGAGTAAACTGGAAAGTGTGCATGCTCAAAAACCATGTGTGAAAATCTAGTGTGAACGCTGAAGGACTGCTGAAGAAGCTGAACATTGGTAAAATTGTTAAAGCTAAAATAAGTGTAATGGCAGCTGAAAGGTAAACAGTGTGAATGGTAGCTAAAAGAAACACAATGGTAGCTAAAAGCTTAGTAAAGTAAAGTCTGCTTAAAGAAGCAGAGCAATAACTAAAAGCATAAAGAAGCATAATGGTAGCTAAAAGCTAAATAAATTGAATGGTAGCTAAAAGCTAAAATAAGCAGATCGATAGCTAAAAGACGGCACAGTGATTCAGTTGGTAAAGCTGTCGCCTCTCAGCGAGAAGGTTGCCGGATTGAATCCCGGCCGGTTGGTCTTTCTGGGTGGAGTTTGCATGTTCTCTCCTTACTGCGTGGGGTTTCTCCGGTGACTCCAGTTTCCTCCCACAGACCAAAAACATGCATGTTAGGCTGATTGGTAACTAACTTGTCCCTCGGTGAGGGAGTGAATGTTTTTTGTCTCATTTGTCTCTATGTGTCCCTGTGCTGGACTGGAGACATGTCCACGGTGTCCCCTGCCTCTCATACAGTGCTGGATGGGCACCAGTGACCCCCGCGACCCAAAAGGAGGAAGCAGGAAATGATAATAGATGGATGGTTGATAGACACAAAAGGTAGTTGATAGCTAAAAGAAGCAGAACAACACCTAAAAGTTTAAAGATGTAGAATGGTAGCTAAAAACGCACAATAGTAGCTAAAAGCTCAAAATTGAAGAATGGTAGCTAACAAACTAACACAATTCTTGCTTAAAGTAAAATGTAGAAACAGTGTAGCTAAAAGATGAAAGTAAGAAAAGGCTAGCTAGAAACTAAAATACAAAAAGATGTAAAGCCAGAAGTACCGGTAGCCAAAGACTGGATAGAAGCTAAAAATATGAAAAGGCTCTAAAGAACTTAAAAGTGGCAAAAGGCTAACCTGAAGCTAAAAGTATGACAAAGCTAGCTAAAAGCTTAAAATAATAAAAATCTAGCTTGTGGTCAAAAGTATGGAAAAGGCTTGCTTAAGGATAGCAGATTAGTGGGGTTAAGCATACTGTAATGTCCTTTACAAGGTTTAACCCAATGGTTCAAACTTTTTTGTTAGGCCCATCCTTTGATGTAAAAAAGTTGTCCACAATTTGTCTTTAAAATCTAATTATTTTGAGTGAAATAAAGTAATTTAAGTGAGAGGTCTATTAGTCTGGCATTTAAAAATGGTTATTTCAAGTTATTTTGACTTCTTGTGCTATCATCCTTTAAATATCACCCTTTCAAATATAAGTCATCAGCTTTTATTACTGGAGTACAGTAACTGGAGAAAACCCTCGCAGCATGGAGAGAACATGCAAACTCCACCCTGAAAGGTACCGGGCTGGGATTTGAACCTGCAACCTTCTCGCTGAGAGGCAACAGCGCTACTAGCTGCACCACTGTGCTGCCCTAGAGCTCAAACATAAATAATAAAAGTGTAGTTCAGAACACATCTCTGTGAATATAAACTGCTGACGCTGTGATTTTTCTTTTGCATATTTAGGCAAGATTCACACAATGAGTTACACCCAGCTAATAAAAGAGAGTGCATTATGTCAGACTGAACTGCAGAATCCTGGAACATATTAACTCCAATGACGACTTTCATAAAATACGGTGTTGCTCTTATTTATGTTCTTCTGATTTGGCTGTTTTAGAGAGAACTGTAAAAATAAACATCGAGTTCAGCTGGAATACGGTTGTTTTCGCTGATGATCTATTTAAAAGTTGAAGCCTTTTTCTTTTTTTCAAAGAAATTCGTAGACCCAGATGTTAAGGAGTATGTACTGTTTTTAAAATCTTTATAAGATAATTAAATGGTTCAACTTTAAGTCTGACGTCCTATGTTTTTTGTGATTTAAATAATGTCTTCAGCTGAAATGTGTCACCATGTTGGGCAATGAAAAGCAGGATTAATTAGTTATTATGCCTTGTGTCATTTAAAAGGAAGCACCAAACATTTAAAAGCAATCAGGGCTGTGCAGCAGCCTCACCGTCGTCTTTTTCAATTAGACGTTTATTTTTGGATGTGAGGACGCTTTGATGGATTCCCTAAAAACTAGGACAGAGACGCCTTCGAGTGAATCATTTAGAGATTTCAGATTTAGTGACTCGGAGCTCCTGTTTGGTATTTAATGCAGCACATCACAGAGATACTGAAAAACAGTGTGTTTTAGGGGCAGATAGTTGTCATTAACATCATCAGTGTATTTTTGCGCTCTGATCAACAGGTCTTTTCAAGACTGTTTGAACTTTAGACACACTTGTTCAAAAAAGACACACTTGTTCAAAAAAGCTTTCAGTGTGTAACTTTTATTATTTTTGGTATTTTAGTATGTAGCATTTTTTATTTCCATTGCCTTTTTATTTCCTCTAGTTCAAATAAGCTTCCAGTGTGCAACTGTTATTACTTTTGGGATTTTAATATGTAACATTTTTTATCTACATTGCCTTTTTATTTCCTCTTGTTCAAAAAGTTTTAGTTTGTAGAATTTTTTTATTTCCATTGCCTTCTTTTATTGCTGTTGTTTCTTATTCTATTTTCATTGATTTATTGTTCCAGTTTTTTTCATCCTTTTATCCTGTTAAGCACCTTGGTCAATGCAAGGCATTGTTGGAAGGTGCTATACAAACAAAGTTTATTATTATTATTATTATATTATTTAGGTCAGGGAGAAAATGAAGTGACAAGAATGGCAAGTTAATAAGAGACATACGTTTTTTCTTTTAATTTAATTTTAGTTATTTACTAACCAGTAACTTTTACTAACTAGTGTCTGTTGTTTGCAACTACCGGTTTCAAGGTATTTTCAAGGTATTTATTATAGATCAGGATCAGAATCAGAATAAACTTTACTGTCGTTGCACAGTTAAGCTCAGCAAAAATATATTCCAGTACAGCCATCCAACAAGGATACACAGATATGCACAGAGGCTGCTGCTTCGTGTGAAGTGCTGCCCTTATCACTTCGATAAGAAAAGGGAATTAAAAACATGAGGAAAGAAGGTATTAAAAAATATCTCTCAGACTGTGTCCTTGATACTCAGGGCATAGTGTAAGGTAGCAAAAAGAAACCTCAGCACAAGCATCCATCCATCCATCCATCCATCCATCCATTGTCTTCCGCTTATCCGGGGTCGGGTCACGGGGGTAGCAGCCTAAGTAGGGAGGCCCAGACTTCCCTCTCCCCAGCCACTTGGAGCAGCTCCTCTGGGGGAATCCCAAGGCGTTCCCAGGCCAGCCGAGAAACATAGTCCCTCCAGCGTGTCCTGGGTCTTCCTCTGGGTCTCCTCCCGGTGGGACATGCCCGGAACACCTCACCAGGGAGGCGTCCAGGAGGCATCCTAACCAGATGCCCGAGCCACCTCAACTGGCTCCTCTCGATGTGGAGAAGCAGCGGCTCTACTCCGAGTCCCTCCCGGATGACTGAGCTTCTCACCCTATCTCTAAGGGAGAGTCCAGACACCCTGCGGAGAAAACTCATTTCAGCCGCTTGTATCCGAGATCTCGTTCTTTCGGTCACAACCCAAAGCTCATGACCATAGATGAGGGTGGGAACGTAGATCGATCGGTAAATTGAGAGCTTTGCCTTTTGACTCAGCTCTCTCTTCACCACGACAGACCGGTACAGCGCCCGCTTCACTGCGGACGCTGCACCTATCCGCCTATCGATCTCACGCTCCAGTTTTCCCTCATTCGTGAACAAGACCCCGAGATACTTAAACTCCTCCACTTGGGGCAGGACCTCCTCCCCGACCCGGAGAGGGCACTCTACCCTTTTCCGGCTCAAGACCATGGCCTTGGATTTGGAGGAACTGATCCTCATCCCGGCCGCGTCACACTCGGCTGCAAACCGCTCCAGTGAAAGCCGTAGATCACGACCTGATGAAGCCAATAGGAATGCTTGACCCATTCACTCTACTTTTGCAATGTGAACTTTCATTTTTAAATAATTCAATTTTCAGCACAAGAATAAAACCTGAACACAGTTGCGCCTTGAAAGCATCACAGCACAAACATTTCAGTCCATTTTTGACCTTGAAGTAACCACCAAGTTACAGCTAATATCAACATTGCTTATGCAACATTAGCTCTGATGAAAGCAGATTGAAGCAAATTGCTTTCCGAGATGGGGGACGCTCCGCATATTTTAAAAAGGATGAACATAGACAGAGATGGAAGTGGGAGGGAAATAGCTGCACGTCTGCTCTCGGATCACAGTGAATAAGTCGTGTGAAGTCACTGATGGGTTTTTACCAGGAACACACTCCAGCCAGAGGAGACACACACTCACACACACACCGTTACAGCTCACGCACACATGCTCAGATGAACTGCACGCACCTAAGTGTTTAAATAAGAGGAGAAACTTATAATTAAACCTAATGCAACTAAAGTGTGTTCTTATGGTATTTAAAGAAGATGGAACCTCATTGTTTAATCTGCTGATGATGGGACTGAAAAGCCTGAAGTTAAAAGTACACACGGTATCAATGTCAATGCTAGAAACCTTTAGTTTATTTTAGTTATACTTTTTATACTCTTTTTTTATACCACTATGCAAAAAAAAAAAAAACACACAGGACAGTGTTAGTTTTACTATTTTTATGCTTATGTCTATTATTATATGTTTCAGTGTTTCAATGTTTAGATGTTTACTGTTGCACCGAGGGACTGAGAGAAACGCAATTTCGGTCCTGTGTATGTCCTGCACTGTACATATTGCAGATCTGACAATAAAGTTGACTTTGACTTTGACTTTGACTTTGATGACGGTGTTCAATAAAATGTTGAAGAAAACGTTTTATTGTCTCAAACCTGTTTTTCATACTCTGCAAGGTTTAAAGAAGTAATGTTTCAAACAATTTATAACATGTAAACAATAGAGTAAGCCCACAATATACATATATAGAAAAACATTTTTTCTGCATTTCAATTGAACCTAAAGTCCACTTGTGTAACATATTTACAGTCACATTTATCGTAACGTACTCAACCTTCAACCAGTCACTTAGGCAGACTAACTTAACATTTTCAGATGACAGAGCAAAAACTTTTTTTTCTGCATTTCAAATGAACCTAAAGTCCACTTGTGTAACATATTTACTGTCACATTTATTGTAACCTCAGTTGCACGGGAGGCGAGCTGCTCTCTTCTTCTGCTGGCGGTTGGCAAACGACTTTAAGCGCATTACTGCCCCCACTAGACTGAAAGCGAGATTAATCTTCATTTTTATAATATTAACTGATTAATCATTTTACATTAATCTCATGAGTTAACGCTTTAACTTTCCCAGCATTAATATATATATATATATATATATATATATATATATATATATATATATATATATATATATATATATATATATATATATATATATATATATATATATGTATATATGTATATATATATATATGTATATNAATAAGAGGAGAAACTTATAATTAAACCTAATGCAACTAAAGTGTGTTCTTATGGTATTTAAAGAAGATGGAACCTCATTGGTTAATCTGATGATGATGGGACTGAACAAAGCCTGAAGTCAAAAGTACACACAGTATGTGTTCAGTTAAATAAGTGTTAAAACGTTATTGGTGTTTTGATGTACAATTATTAATTAATGTTTGCATTCTTTACATTTCTTGTTTTAGAAATTGTTGTAAGCAGCACAATGCACATTTTTAAATTATTTACCTAAACATTAAAAACTTTAGACTAAAGATTTAAAATATAGTATCACCGCAATACATAGTTAATTAATTGCATTTGTGGTGCCCTCTCCAGTAGTTCAGCCTCTGATTTCTAAGTCTTGCATAAAAAAAATCTTTACAATTAAAAAACCAAGAAAATATATTCATGTAAAAAATTTTAACTGTATATTTATTAATTATTACATTTTATAGATATCTATAAACATATGTATATACATATGAACGGTGAACGAGAGGGTAGCCTCCCTTCGCCTACGTGTGGGGAGATGGGTCCTGACTGTTGTTTGTGCCTATGTGCCTAACGGCAGCTCAGATTACCCACCCTTTTTGGAGTCATTGGAGGGAGGGGGTATTGGAGAGTGCGCCTCCTGGGGACTCCCTTGTTCTTCTGGGGGTCTTCAACGTTCAATCCAAAAATTAGTTCCGCTATTTCTAAAGCACTAATTAATTTATTTAGGTCCGCAATTTCAAAAGCACTAATGTCTTATGAAAATTAGGGGAAGCTAAATTCTAAACCGCTATTTAAATTCAACAATTGGTAGCCAGCAAGTTATGCAATATTTGCACTACACTGCCAACTAGCGGTCCATATCCTAGATGTTATTACTGTTTTTCTCTTACATTTTGTTGTTGGATGTAACTGGGACCCCGTGTACATAATCTCATCTCATCACATGTACTACATGCGGTGCAAATGACAATAAAGACTCTCTGACTCTGATAATAATATTGTTTGTAATAATAATCATTTTCTTTGAGTATAACCAATAGACAAAATACACACAACAAAACAGACCCTGATTACACCCAAGAGTTCTTTTTTTTTTTCTATTTTAAATCAGTTCTTGAATCCCGGATGATTAAAGGTCCATCAATCAATAATCTGGTAGTTTGTAGTTCATGATCCAGGGTAATATGTCCAGAAAAAAACAAATAGTTTGGTGCAATTTAAGTCCTACCGCACAGCTGCGGTGATCCGGTAGCTTGCCATCCTGGGTGGGAACAGGGGGTGAAAAAAACCCTGACCTAAACAAGGTCATAAACAAAACAAAAATTAGCATTACTATATACACAGGACTAAACTGTGACTTTGGGGCGGCCGTGGCGTAGTGGTAATGGCAGTCGTCCCCCGATCGGAAGGTTGGCGGTTCGAATCCCGGTTCCCCACGCCATGTGTCGTTGTGTCCTTGGGCAAGACACTTCACCCCGAGTTGCTCCCGGTAGGACTGGAAAGCACCTTGCATGGTAGTCTGCCGCTACCGGTGTATGAAAATGTGTATCATTCAATGTGTGTAGCGCTTTGAGATTTTCACTAATGAAAAGCGCGTTATAAATTGAATTCATTATTAGGCCCGAGCAGCTAAGCGCTGCGAAGGCCTATTGTAATTGTAGTGTTTATTATTTTTTAGGCCCGAAGCAGCGAAGCGCTGCAAGGACCTATTGTAATTGTAGTGTTTATTATTATTTTTATTTTTATTAGGCCCGAAGCAACGAAGCGCTGCAAGGACCTATTGTAATTGTAGTGTTTATTAGGCCCGAGCAGCTAAGCGCTGCGAAGGCCTATTGTAATTGTACTGTTTATTAGGCCCGAAGCAGCGAAGCGCTGCAAGGACCTATTGTAATTGTAGTGTTTATTATTAGGCCCGAAGCAGCGAAGCGCTGCAAGGACCTATTGTAATTGTAGTGTTTATTATTTTTATTTTTTTTTTTATTTTTATTTTTATTCCCCCCAAAGAAGTGGCCTTTTGGAGGCTTTATCATATACGAAAACTCACCAAATTTGGCGGACTCGTCAGGACTGGTGAAAAATTACGTATTTTGGGGGCGTGGCAAAAATCGCCACAGAAACGGCTCAAGAGCGCCCCCTAGAAATTTTCAAAATACCCTCCGCATTGACCTTAGTTTGACGTAGAATCATGAAATTTGGTACACTTGTCCAACTCACCAAGATGCACAGAAAACCCTCTGGCACCAATGTTGTACAATAAATGGTAAGGCGGCCATTTTGGAACGATGACCAAATTTTCACCCCTTTTTGGCCGTTTACAGCCTCCGCATTTGAACGAACTCCTCCTATGAATTTCGCTCGATTTGGTTCAAACTTGGCCAGTTTCTTCATAAGGCACGGGGGAACAAACGATATCAAAATTGTGCGTTTTCATGAATGCTGAAGGGGCGGGGCCAGACGTCAAAGTTGGACATCTCGCCATGAAAAACGAAACGCTTACAGCTCTTACACGAAAAAAGTCTAATACATCAAACCTTCAGTTATTGACCCACATCCGGTCCCCCGCAAAACTGTATGGTCAAATCATGACATCACTTAAGCCACGCCCCCTGACAACAGGAAGTGTAAAGTTTTACGTTGAACGGTCCATATCGGACCCCTGTTACCTAATCAGCGTGGCATTGTGTCCAGTGACCGAAGACATGTTGGTGTAACAAGCATTCCAATACTGTTCGTTTTTGGTGGAGCATGTGGGCGTGGCGACGTGGCGAAGTAAGACATAACGCCATCACCTTACGTTTGGTTCTAAAATCCACAGATTTGATCCGAGGAGTACCAAAATCAGTATGATCGATCATTGCCCACCCCTTGAACAGGTGTTTATGCTAATTTGCAAATCGCTACAGAAACGGCTCAAGAGCGCCCCCTAGAAATATTCAAAATACCCTCTGCATTGACCTTAGTTTGACGTAGAATCATGAAATTTGGTACACTTGTCCAACTCCCCAAGATGCACAGAAAACCCTCTGGCACCAATGTTGTACGATAAATGGTAAGGCGGCCATTTTGGAACGATGACCAAATTTTCACACATTTTTGGCCGTTTACAACCTCTGCATTTCAACGAACTCCTCCTAGGGATTTCGCTCGATTTGATTCAAACTTGGCCAGTTTCTTTATAAGGCACGGGGGAACAAATGTTATCAAAACTGTGCGTTTTCATGCATGCTGAAGGGGCGGGGCCAGACCTCAAAGTTGGACATCTCGCCATGAAAAACGAAACGCTTACAGCTCTTACACGAAAACTGTCTAATACATCAAACCTTCAGTGATTGACCCACATCCGGTCCCCTGCAAAACTGTATGGTCAAATCATGACATCACTTAAGCCACGCCCCCTGACAACAGGAAGTGTAAAGTTTTACGTTGAACGGTCCATATCGGATCCCTGTTACCTAATCAACGTGACATTGTATCCAGTCACCGAAGACATGGTGGTGTAACAAGCTTTCCAGCACTGTTCGTTTTGGGTGGAGCAAGTGGGCGTGGTGACGTGGCGAAGTAAGACGTAACGCCGTCACCATACGTTTGGTTCTAAACTCCACAGATTTGATCTGAGGAGTACCAAAATCATTATGATCGATCATTACCCACCCCTTGAACAGGTGTTTATGCTAATTAGCAAATAGCCTCCATAGCGCCCCCTAGATTATTCAAACTGTTGTATCTCAGTGATACATCATCCGATCTGAACCAGATTTATTGTGCATCATCAGTGAGCCCTTGTGGACACATTGATATGGTGGGCTAACATTTGACTCAAGTGCGCCCCCTACATTATTTCTATAGTTATATCTCAGTGATACATCATCCGATCTGCACAAGATTTATTATGCTTTATCAGTGAACACTTCGACACACATTGATAATGTTATGTAAATTTTTACTCCATAGCGCCCCCTATATTATTACTACAGTTATATCTTAGTGATACATTATCCGATCTGCACGAGATTTATTATGATTCATCAGTGAACACTTCTACACACATTGATAATGGTATGTAAATTTTTACTCCATAGCGCCCCCTGTATTATTACTACAGTTATATCTTAGTGATACATTATCCGATCTGCACGAGATTTATTATGCTTTATCAGTGAACACTTCGACACACATTGATAATGTTATGTAAATTTTTACTCCATAGCGCCCCCTATATTATTATTACAGTTATATCTTAGTGATACATTATCCGATCTGCACGAGATTTAATGTGATTCATCAGTGAACACTTCTATACACATTGATAATGGTATGTAAATTTTTACTCCATAGCGCCCCCTATATTATTACTACAGTTATATCTCAGTGATACATTATCCAATTTGCACGAGATTTATTGTGCTTTATCAGTGAACACTTCGACACACATTGATAATGGTATGTAAATTTTTACTCCATAGCGCCCCCTATATTATTACTACAGTTATATCTTAGTGATACATCATCCGATCTGCACAAGATTTATTGTGCTTTATCAGTGAACACTTCGACACACATTGATAATGGTATGTATTTCTTCCCCCCAAAGAAGTGGCCTTTTGGAGGCTTTATCATATACGAAAACTCACCAAATTTGGCGGACTCGTCAGGACTGGTGAAAAATTACGTATTTTGGGGGCGTGGCAAAAATCGCCACAGAAACGGCTCAAGAGCGCCCCCTAGAAATATTCAAAATACCCTCCGCATGACCTTAGTTTGACGTAGAATCATGAAATTTGGTACACTTGTCCAACTCACCAAGATGTACAGAAAACCCTCTGGCACCAACGTTGTACAATAAACGGGAAGGCGGCCATTTTGGAACGATGACCAAATTTTCACCCCTTTTTGGCCGTTTACAGCCTCCGCATTTGAACGAACTCCTCCTATGAATTTCGCTCGATTTGGTTCAAACTTGGCCAGTTTCTTCATAAGGCACGGGGGAACAAACGATATCAAAATTGTGCGTTTTCATGAATGCTGAAGGGGCGGGGCCAGACGTCAAAGTTGGACATCTCGCCATGAAAAACGAAACGCTTACAGCTCTTACACGAAAAAAGTCTAATACATCAAACCTTCAGTTATTGACCCACATCCGGTCCCCCGCAAAACTGTATGGTCAAATCATGACATCACTTAAGCCACGCCCCCTGACAACAGGAAGTGTAAAGTTTTACGTTGAACGGTCCATATCGGACCCCTGTTATCTAATCAGCGTGGCATTGTGTCCAGTGACCGAAGACATGTTGGTGTAACAAGCTTTCCAGCACTGTTCGTTTTGGGTGGAGCAAGTGGGCGTGGCGACATGGCGAAGTAAGACGTAACGCCATAACCATACGTTTGGATCTAAAATCCACAGATTTGATCCGAGAAGTACCAAAATCAGTATGATCGATCATTGCCCACCCCTTGAACAGGTGTTTATGCTAATTAGCAAATCGCTACAGAAACGGCTCAAGAGCGCCCCCTAGAAATATTCAAAATACCCTCCGCATTGACCTTAGTTTGACGTAGAATCATGAAATTTGGTACACTTGTCCAACTCACCAAGATGCACAGAAAACCCTCTGGCACCAATGTTGTACAATAAATGGTAAGGCGGCCATTTTGGAACGATGACCAAATTTTCACCCCTTTTTGGCCGTTTACAGCCTCCGCATTTGAACGAACTCCTCCTATGAATTTCGCTCGATTTGGTTCAAACTTGGCCAGTTTCTTCATAAGGCACGGGGGAACAAACAATATCAAAATTGTGCGTTTTCATGAATGCTGAAGGGGCGGGGCCAGACGTCAAAGTTGGACATCTCGCCATGAAAAACGAAACGCTTACAGCTCTTACACGAAAACTGTCTAATACATCAAACCTTCAGTGATTGACCCACATCCGGTCCCCTGCAAAACTGTATGGTCAAATCATGACATCACTTAAGCCACGCCCCCTGACAACAGGAAGTGTAAAGTTTTACGTTGAACGGTCCATATCGGATCCCTGTTACCTAATCAGCGTGACATTGTATCCAGTCACCGAAGACATGTTGGTGTAACAAGCTTTCCAGCACTGTTCGTTTTGGGTGGAGCAAGTGGGCGTGGTGACGTGGCGAAGTAAGACGTAACGCCGTCACCATACGTTTGGTTCTAAACTCCACAGATTTGATCTGAGGAGTACCAAAATCATTATGATCGATCATTACCCACCCCTTGAACAGGTGTTTATGCTAATTAGCAAATAGCCTCCATAGCGCCCCCTAGATTATTCAAACTGTTGTATCTCAGTGATACATCATCCGATCTGAACCAGATTTATTGTGCATCATCAGTGAGCCCTTGTGGACACATTGATATGGTGGGCTAACATTTGACTCAAGTGCGCCCCCTACATTATTTCTATAGTTATATCTCAGTGATACATCATCCGATCTGAACCAGATTTATTGTGCATCATCAGTGAGCCCTTGTGGACACATTGATATGGTGGGCTAACATTTGACTCAAGTGCGCCCCCTACATTATTTCTATAGTTATATCTCAGTGATACATCATCCGATCTGAACCAGATTTATTGTGCATCATCAGTGAGCCCTTGTGGACACATTGATATGGTGGGCTAACATATGACTCCAGAGCGCCCCCTAGATTATTCAAACTGTTATATCTCAGTGATACATCATCCGATCTGAACCAGATTTATTGTGCATCATCAGTGAGCCCTTGTGGACACATTGATATGGTGGGCTAACATTTGACTCAAGTGCGCCCCCTACATTACTTCTATAGTTATATCTCAGTGATACATCATCCGATCTGAACCAGATTTATTGTGCATCATCAGTGAGCCCTTGTGGACACATTGATATGGTGGGCTAACATTTGACTCAAGTGCACCCCCTACATTATGTCTATACAGGTAGTCCCCGAATTACGAGCGCTCTGATCTACGAGGTTCCAGACTTACGAGCTGGCGAATTTTTGGAAAAAACGCAAAAAATACTGAGTTTTCATGTGTTTTTTCACCACAGTTCGTTAGCTAAACATGTGGACACACGTTTCCGATCATTTTTATGCACTCATAAGCAGTTTTTTGATGAAAAACGAGTGTTTGTAGTCGCGCTAGCGAAACCGTTCCAATTTACGAGCGAAATTCCGGACTTACGAGAGACATGGCAACCGTTCCAAATACGAGATTTCCGGTTTACGAGCGCCTCGTTGTAACGGATCTCGCTCGTAAATCGGGGACTACCTGTAGTTATATCTCAGTGATACATCATCCGATCTGAACCAGATTTATTGTGCTTTATCAGTGAACACTTCGACACACATTGATAATGGTATGTAAAGTTTTACTCCATAGCGCCCCCTATATTATTACTACAGTTATATCTTAGTGATACATTATCCGATCTGCACGAGATTTATTGTGCTTTATCAGTGAACACTTCGACACACATTGATAATAGTATGTAAATTTTTACTCCATAGCGCCCCCTATATTATTACTACAGTTATATCTTAGTGATACATTATCCGATCTGCACGAGATTTAGTGTGGTTCATCAGTGAGCACTTCTACACACATTGATAATGTTGTGTAAATTTTTACTCCATAGCGCCCCCTATATTATTATTACAGTTATATCTTAGTGATACATTATCCGATCTGCACGAGATTTAATGTGATTCATCAGTGAACACTTCTATACACATTGATAATGGTATGTAAATTTTTACTCCATAGCGCCCCCTATATTATTACTACAGTTATATCTCAGTGATACATTATCCAATCTGCACGAGATTTATTGTGCTTTACCAGTGAACACTTCGACACACATTGATAATGGTATGTAAATTTTTACTCCATAGCGCCCCCTATATTATTACTACAGTTATATCTTAGTGATACATCATCCGATCTGCACGAGATTTATTGTGATTCATCAGTGAACACTTCTACACACATTGATAATGGTATGTAAATTTTTACTCTATAGCGCCCCCTGTATTATTACTACAGTTATATCTTAGTGATACATTATCCGATCTGCACAAGATTTATTGTGCTTTATCAGTGAACACTTCGACACACATTGATAATGGTATGTAAATTTTTACTCCATAGCGCCCCCTATATTATTACTACAGTTATATCTCAGTGATACATAATCCGATCTGAACCAGATTTATTGTGCATCATCAGTGAGACCTTGTGGACACATTGATATTATGGTTTAACATATGACTCCAGAGCGCCCCCTAGATTATTCAAACTGTTATATGTCAGTGATACATCATCCGATCTGTACCAGATTTATTGTGCGTCATCAAGAAGCAGTTCTACACGCATTGATATTGTTGTGTAAATTTTGACTCAATTGCGCCCCCTACATTATTTCTATAGTTGTATCTCAAAGATAGATCATCGGATTTGAACCAGATTTATTGTGCATCATCAGTGAGTCCTTGTGGACACATTGATAAGGTGGGCTAACATTTGACTCAAGTGCGCCCCCTACATTATTTCTATAGTTATATCTCAGTGATACATCATCCGATCTGAACCAGATTTATTGTGCGTAATCAGTGAGACCTTGTGGACACATTGATATTGTTGTTTAACATATGACTCCAGAGCGCCCCCTAGATTACTCAAACTGTTATATCTCAGTGATACATCATCCGATCTGAACCAGATTTATTGTGCATCATCAGTGAGCCCTTGTGGACACATTGATATGGTGGGCTAACATTTGACTCAAGTGCGCCCCCTACATAATTTCTATAGTTATATCTCATTGATACATCATCCGATCTGAACCAAATTTATTGTGAATAATCAGTGAGCCCTTGTGGACACATTGATATTGTGGTTTAACATATAACTCCATAGCGCCCCCTAGATTATTCAAACTGTTATATCTCAGTGAGACATCATCCGATCTGAACCAGATTTATTGTGTATCATCAGTGAGACCTTGTGGACACATTGATATTGTGGTTTAACATGTGACTCCAGAGCGCCCCCTAGATTATTCAAACTGTTATATCTCAGTGAGACATCATCCGATCTGAACCAGATTTATTGTGCGTGTGCACCCCTGGTGCGGAGTAGACACGAGAGACTTCGAAATGGCGACCGAGCGGACGAGCTGGAGCTCGCGCGGTCGCCTCAATAAGGTCCGAGCGGCGCTAAGCTGCGAGGGCCTCAATGCTGCTTGCAGCTTTAATTAGGCCCGAAGCAGCGAAGCGCTGCAAGGACCTATTGTAATTGTAGTGTTTATTAGGCCCGAAGCAGCGAAGCGCTGCAAGGACCTATTGTAATTGTAGTGTTTATTAGGCCCGAAGCAGCGAAGCGCTGCAAGGACCTATTGTAATTGTAGTGTTTATTATTTTATTATTAGGCCCGAGCAGCTAAGCGCTGCGAAGGCCTATTGTAATTGTAGTGTTTATTATTAGGCCCGAAGCAGCGAAGCGCTGCAAGGACCTATTGTAATTGTAGTGTTTATTATTATTATTAGGCCCGAGCAGCTAAGCGCTGCGAAGGCCTATTGTAATTGTACTGTTTATTATTTTTTTTATTATTATTATTTTTTTTATTTTTATTCTTCCCCCAAAAGAAGTGGCATTTTGGGGGCTTTATCATATATGAAAACTCACCAAATTTGGCAGACTCGTCAGGACTGGTGAAAAATTACATATTTTGGGGGCGTGGCAAAAATCGCCACAGAAACGGCTCAAGAGCGCCCCCTAGAAAATTTCAAAATACGCTCCGCATTGACTTAGTTTGACGTAGAATCGTGAAATTTGGTACACTTGTCCAACTCACCAAGATGCACAGAAAACCCTCTGGCACCAACGTTGTACGATAAATGGTAAGGCGGCCATTTTGAAATGATTACCAAATTTTTACACCTTTTTGGCCGTTTACAGCCTCCGCATTTGAACGAACTCCTCCTAGGGATTTCGCTCGATTTGGTTCAAACTTGGCCAGTTTCTTCATAAGGCACGGGGGAACAAACAATATCAAAATTGTGCGTTTTCATGAATGCTGAAGGGGCGGGGCCAGACGTCAAAGTTGGACATCTCGCCATGAAAAACGAAACGCTTACAGCTCTTACACGAAAAGAGTCTAATACATCAAACCTTCAGTGATTGACGCACATCCGGTCCCCTGCATTACTGAATGGTCAAATTATGACATCACTTAAGCCACGCCCCCTGACAACAGGAAGTGTAAAGTTTTACTTTGAAAGGTCCATATCGGACCCGTGTTACCTAATCAGCGTGACATTGTGTCCAGTGACTAAAGACATGTTGGTGTAACAAGCTTTCCAGCACTGTTCGTTTTGGGTGGAGCAAGTGGGCGTGGCGACATGGCGAAGTAAGACGTAACGCCATCACCATACGTTTGGATCTAAAATCCACAGATTTGATCTGAGGAGTACCAATATCAGTATGATCGATCATTGCCCACCCCTTGAACAGGTGTTTATGCTAATTAGCAAATCGCTACAGAAACGGCTCAAGAGCGCCCCCTAGAAATATTCAAAATACCCTCCGCATTGACCTTAGTTTGACGTAGAATCATGAAATTTGGTACACTTGTCCAACTCACCAAGATGCACAGAAAACCCTCTGGCACCAATGTTGTACGATAAATGGTAAGGCGGCCATTTTGGACGATGACCAAATTTTCACCCCTTTTTGGCCGTTTACAGCCTCTGCATTTCAACGAACTCCTCCTAGGGATTTCGCTCGATTTGATTCAAACTTGGCCAGTTTTTTTATAAGGCACGGGGGAACAAATGTTATCAAAACTGTGCGTTTTCATGCATGCTGAAGGGGCGGGGCCAGACCTCAAAGTTGGACATCTCGCCATGAAAAACGAAACGCTTACAGCTCTTACACGAAAACTGTCTAATACATCAAACCTTCAGTGATTGACCCACATCCGGTCCCCTGCAAAACTGTATGGTCAAATCATGACATCACTTAAGCCACGCCCCCTGACAACAGGAAGTGTAAAGTTTTACGTTGAACGGTCCATATCGGATCCCTGTTACCTAATCAGCGTGACATTGTATCCAGTCACCGAAGACATGTTGGTGTAACAAGCTTTCCAGCACTGTTCGTTTTGGGTGGAGCAAGTGGGCGTGGTGACGTGGCGAAGTAAGACGTAACGCCGTCACCATACGTTTGGTTCTAAACTCCACAGATTTGATCTGAGGAGTACCAAAATCATTATGATCGATCATTACCCACCCCTTGAACAGGTGTTTATGCTAATTAGCAAATAGCCTCCATAGCGCCCCCTAGATTATTCAAACTGTTGTATCTCAGTGATACATCATCCGATCTGAACCAGATTTATTGTGCATCATCAGTGAGCCCTTGTGGACACATTGATATGGTGGGCTAACATTTGACTCAAGTGCGCCCCCTACATTATTTCTATAGTTATATCTCAGTGATACATCATCCGATCTGAACCAGATTTATTGTGCATCATCAGTGAGCCCTTGTGGACACATTGATATGGTGGGCTAACATTTGACTCAAGTGCGCCCCCTACATTATTTCTATAGTTATATCTCAGTGATACATCATCCGATCTGAACCAGATTTATTGTGCATCATCAGTGAGCCCTTGTGGACACATTGATATGGTGGGCTAACATATGACTCCAGAGCGCCCCCTAGATTATTCAAACTGTTATATCTCAGTGATACATCATCCGATCTGAACCAGATTTATTGTGCATCATCAGTGAGCCCTTGTGGACACATTGATAATGTTATGTAAATTTTTACTCCATAGCGCCCCCTATATTATTACTACAGTTATATCTCAGTGATACATTATCCGATCTGCACGAGATTTATTGTGCTTTATCAGTGAACACTTCGACACACATTGATAATGGTATGTAAATTTTTACTCCATAGCGCCCCCTATATTATTACTACAGTTATATCTTAGTGATACATTATCCGATCTGCACGAGATTTATTGTGATTCATCAGTGAACACTTCTACACACATTGATAATGGTATGTAAATTTTTACTCCATAGCGCCCCCTGTATTATTACTACAGTTATATCTTAGTGATACATTATCCGATCTGCACAAGATTTATTGTGCTTTATCAGTGAACACTTCGACACACATTGATAATGGTGTAGTGGACATGACCTTGTCCACTTTTAAGACACCTGTGTACTTTTGAACTGTCCAGTGATGACCTTTACTGACCTCTCAGTGAAGCAAGACATTTACTACAAAATCATTCATTTAGCTATAATCTGATAAATATAGTCACCAAAAGAGACTATTTCTATCTTTGATTTTATTCTAATGTGATCAAAAGAATAACTTTTGTCATTTTCATGATGTGTGCTTTTAAGCTGTGTTATTCTGTGAGAGTTAAACTGTGTTCACTGCTATGTTAAAGGTGAAATTGCGGGTCACAGAGACCCGACTGTTTTGTTTAGAAATAAGAAGACAGTTTAATCCGTTGTTTTTCATGAACAAGGCTCCAGCTGCTCTGTCTTTTCCTAAACAATTTCCCTCTGCTGCTGTAACCTTGGGTTCTGATAAGACAAGTGAACTCCTCTCTTTGTGCCTGCTCTTTAAGTTCTAAACTGTGCGAGAACGCGCCAGAGAGTTGCTGGGAACTTCCAAAGAGATGTGAACTTTCCCAAGAGCTGGACACGTGTGGTCAAGAGCTAACGACCGGCGTCTTCAGCTAAGGACTGATAACAGGCTGTTATGAGTCTACTTCGAACAAGCCGAGCTCTAAAACTTTGTTTATTCCCTCCTGGAATAAGTTTATCTTGAAGTCAGAGGCCAGAAGCTGCCACATGTTTCTGACGGCTGACGCGGATCCGAGGAGACGTTGGAAGTAAACGACCAGTTCAGACGTACGAGGGCCGGAAGGACTCTGTGCACCTGGGAGGCTGGTAATATCTTTATCAGACGCATCGTCAAAAGGTAAAGCTGTTTACAAACGTACCTGGGATTTAGCCGAAGTCGGATGGAAAGTGTCATCTCTGGTTACACTCGAGATAAATAACTTAATCTCTCCAACCTCTTATTCCTCCTATTTCTTTTCCCTCTCAACCTAAGCTGGAAACTATATTTTAAGCTGAAATGCCCCTCAGACTAAATATGTGTAACATCTAGTATTTATGTCTGTTGTGTTAAATCAAGTGTGCTGACGTATTTGAATTGAAAGAAAGTGAAATCATGTCAATCAAGTGTAATGGTGTTAATTTAGTTGATTTATTTTAAATAAATGATAGTGTCTCTTTGACATATCAAACTAAGTTAACGTCTTTGTCACTTAATGGCTCTGTTTATTTATCCATCATAAAGATCACAGAAATATTGGGTAAACTGAAAAAGAACAGAATCCGTGAATTTACTATTCAATCTGAATAAGTAGATTAATTAAGGATAAAGAGGTCAGTATTAATATTGACCTCCTCATAATTCTTACAATGGTATGTAACTTTTTACTCCATAGCGCCCCCTATATTATTACTACAGTTATATCTTAGTGATACATTATCCGATCTGCACGAGATTTATTGTGATTCATCAGTGAACACTTCTACACACATTGATAATGGTATGTAAATTTTTACTCCATAGCGCCCCCTATATTATTACTACAGTTATATCTCAGTGATACATTATCCGATCTGCACGAGATTTACTATGCTTCATCAGTGAGACCTTGTGGACACATTGATATGGTGGGCTAACATTTGACTCAAGTGCGCACCCTACATTACTTCTATAGTTATATCTCAGTGATACGTCATCCGATCTGAACCAGATTTATTGTGCATCATCAGTAAGACCTTGTGGACACATTGATATTGTGGTTCAACATATGACTCCAGAGCACCCCCTAGATTATTCAAACTGTTATATCTCAGTGAGACATACGATCTGAACCAGATTTATTGTGCGTGTGCACACCTGGTGCGGGGTAGACACGAGAGACTTTGAAATGGCGACTGAGCGGACGAGCTGGAGCTTACGCGGTCGCATCAATAAGGCCAGAGCGGCGCTAAGCTGCGAGGGCCTCAATGCTGCTTGCAGCTTTAATTATTATTATTCTTCTTCTTCCGTCACTTCGCGCGGCCGTTTGGGGCCTTTAACATATTCAAAAACTCACCAAACTTCACCCAAAATTGTCCCCCAACGAAAATTTTATGAATCTGGTGTAATCGCAAGTGGGCGTGGCCTAACTGCTCAACAGCGCCCCCTAACGTGAGTTGGGGAAAACCGTAAGTCGTAGAGATCTGAAACTCGGAACATATGTAGATCTCCCCAATTCAAGAAAAAAAGTACATTGGGGGTACCCTCTAAAATGCACAGGTAGGCGGCCATTTTGGGTCAAAGGTCAAATTTTGGTCATTTTTCAGTTTTACTCATGTCGAACTTTGACGAACTCCTTCTCAGGCGTTCGACCTATCGGCTTCAAACTTGGTCAGAATGCAGTTAAGGCATGGGCCTTTAAAAGTTATCAAAAAAATTGACTTTTCGTATATGTTCAGGGGGCGTGGTGGAGCGGTGAACTTGGCGTACTCGCCGAAACAAACGAAACGCTATAACTTTGACATTTAAAGGTCTATTGACACCATGCTTTATCCTAGAATAATGAAACTTGGTACACATATGTATCTCATCAGGAGCTACAAAAAAGTCTCTTGGAGCAATGGTCCAAAGCCAACAGGAAGTCGGCCATTTTAGGTCAAAGTCACAATTTGGTCTATTTCATTTACGTCATATCTGAGCGAACTCGTCCTAGAGCTTTCGAGATCCAGGCGTCAAACTCGGTCAGCACTATCTTGAGGCATTGAAGGTCAAAAGTTATCAAAAGAATTTTTCTAAGTCAAAGCATGTGGGCGTGGCCTTAGGTCAAAGTCAAATTTGGTCTATTTCATTTACGTCATATCTGAGCGAACTCGTCCTAGAGCTTTCGAGATCCAGGGGTCAAACTCAGTCAGCACTATCTTGAGGCATTGAAGGTCAAAAGTTATCAAAAGAATTTTTCTATGTCAAAGCATGTGGGCGTGGCCAAGCCTCAAATCTGGCCATTTTCCATGAAACATCAATTACGTCATATCTGAGCGAACTCGTCCTAGAGCTTTCGAGATCCAGGCGTCAAACTCGGTCAGCACTATCTTGAGGCATTGAAGGTCAAAAGTTATCAAAAGAATTTTTCTAAGTCAAAGCATGTGGGCGTGGCCTTAGGTCAAAGTCACAATTTGGTCTATTTCATTTACGTCATATCTGAGCGAACTCGTCCTAGAGCTTTCGAGATCCAGGCGTCAAACTCGGTCAGCACTATCTTGAGGCATTGAAGGTCAAAAGTTATCAAAAGAATTTTTCTATGTCAAAGCATGTGGGCGTGGCCAAGCCTCAAATCTGGCCATTCTCCATGAAACATCAAGCTAAAATAACTTCCTAATATAAGCTCCCAGCTTCACCAAACTCACTGACATCGATCCTTGTTCACCCCCCTGCAGGATTCCATTGTAATACTTGGTGGGCGTGGCCTAATTCCTCAACAGCACCCTCTAGAATATTTAAAAAAAACAGCCCCCAGCCATGCTTTATCCCAGAATAATGAAACTTGGTACACATGTGTAGCTCATCAGGAGCTACAAAAAAGTCTCTTGGAGCAATGGTCCAAAGCCAACAGGAAGTCGGCCATTTTAGGTCAAACTCACAATTTGGTCTATTTCATTGACGTCATATCTGAGCGAACTCGTCCTAGAGCTTTCGAGATCCAGGCGTCAAACTCGGTCAGCACTACCTTGAGGCATTGAAGGTCAAAAGTTATCAAAAGAATTTTTCTATGTCAAAGCATGTGGGCGTGGCCAAGCCTCAAATCTGGCCATTCTCCATGAAACATCAAGCTAAAATAACTTCCTAATATAAGCTCCCAGCTGCACCAAATTCACTAAGATCTATATTTATCCATCCCTCGACAGGACTGCAGTCCAATATGTAGTGGGCGTGGCCTGATTCTTCCAGAGCGCCCCCTAGAATTTAGTTTAAAAATCAGCCCCCAGCCATGCTTTATCCCAGAATTATGAAACGTGGTATACATGTGTAAATTGTCAGGACCTACAAAAAAGTCTCTTGGAACCCTGGTCCAAAACAAAAACAAAGTCGGCCATTTTGGGTCAAAGGTCATTTTCCGATGTTTTTGAATTGCGTATTTAAACAAACTCCTCTTAGTGATTTTGAAGGATTGCCTTTAAACTTGGTTAACATGCCCTTAACACATTGGACAGTAAAAGTTATCAAAAGTTTGCGTTTTCGTTTATGCTAAAGGGGCGTGGCCAGGCCTCAAACTTGCGCTTCATGCGTCCCCTACATTATTTCTATAGTCCCATCTCAGTGATACATCATCCGATCTGAACCAGATTTATTGTGCATAATCAGTGAGACCTTGTGGACACATTGATATTGTTGTTTAACATATGACTCCAGAGCGCCCCCTAGATTATTCAAACTGTTATATCTCAGTGATACATCATCCGATCTGAACC
>JBBPBX010041720.1:2956-21871 GCA_038048925.1 Garcialebias charrua | reverse complement strand
AGCTCTCCTTCTAGAACAGTCAGAAATATGCAATGGTGTGTGTGTGTGTGTGTGTGTGTGTGTGTGTGTGTGTGTGTGTGTGGCCATATGGAGAAGCTACAGGACAATGGAGCTCTTGTCATGCTGGGCTCAACAAAAAGGCCAAGACGGGCTCAGACCCGGGGTGAGGGTGGGGGTGTGGGGTTGTTGTGGGTCTGTTTGTGAGGATGAAGATGAAGGAGAGACTGCGAGGGTCTCTTGATGTCTGGAGTCATTTTATTCTTTGTTTATGCAGAGAATGCTAATTTGCATGTCTTGTTGTTTCTTGTTTTGTTTGTATTTTTGCCTAAATGCTTACATCATCTCATAAATAAATAAAAGTAAAAAAACTTGAATGTGGAGTTTTCGTGATGAGACCAGGACATCTTGTTGACCTGTTTAACAGACAGATGTTACATTTTTTATTTGTTCCTGCAGGAACCGTGCTGGGAGCCATAAACACTTCCAGCACGCTGTGATACCGTGTCGTATCAGCCGTATATAAACCTGCCACGCCCTCGCCCCCACCCAAACCACTGCTAACTGCCGTGGGAAGAGATTTCACAGCCCCGCTTCAGGCCTGGGCCTGATGACGGAGCTGCTTCTCATGACTTCCTGTCTCTACAAATGTCTCCACGAGGACATTTTTGACTTTCCTGAAAATTTCCAACAAAGTTCAATTATTTGGACTTTTTAAAGTGGGCTCAAGGGGAATTTAATTCAACTTTATTTTGGTAAATTATAAACATTACAAACAAAAGGAAAACAATATAAAATGGTAAATCAATAATTTACCAAAAAAGGAATAGGCTGAAGCCAAGGCTTATACTTGCCTACCCTGTTCATAGACTCAGCAGTCTACATAATGACAGATATCTACTGTCCACATATATACAGTACCGGTACATACATAAGTGCACATATAAACATTTACTGTATATTTAAATACGCATGTACACTTTGTTGCTGTTCGACGTCAGTATAATAATAATTTGTCACATCTTACCTGCAGCAGGCAGCAATCTGAAGTCAAAGTCAACTTTATTGTCAGAACTGCAATATTTACAGGACAAACACAGGATTGAAATTGCGTTTCTCTCAGTCCCTCGGTGCAACAGTAACCATTTAAACACTCAAACACTGAAACATTTAATAAACATAAGCATAAAATAGTAAAAGTGTAACACTGTCCTGAGTTTTTGCATAGTAGTAGTAGTAGAACAGATCCAGTTTGGAAAATCTGGGACAAGTTAAGACATCTTACATCAACTTCATTAAATAAAAAAAAACCTCTGTGGTCAATGTAATATTTTATCAACTTTTGGAGAACTCACATTTGTGTGTACAGGTCTAAATGAGTCCTAGAGGATCAATGAGACTAGCCTGTATAAACAAAAGTTGAATTAAAGAGGATTCTTTTATTTTTATTTACCGGTAAGTTGTTGTTGTTTTTTTTACAGGGATGAGCTTGTCCTCAGTTTGTACATTGTAAACATATTAAAGGTAACTCATTACAATGTGATGGAAAATTAAACTATAAAAATATTATTTTTATATACTTCGATTGTTAGGAAAGTCTTTCTGTAAACTGATTTCCAGAGGGCAATGTGTGTGTGTGTGTGTGTTGGGGGACGGGTTCCCATTTGGTTGGAGAATAGTTACTCACTAACCATTGCGACCAAACTGAGGACAAATGGGTCACAATCAGTGAGATTTATACGAGAGGTTTGATGTTTGATAAGTACATCTGCTTCCAGGAAAGGTGGGTGAGCATGTAATAGACTTTTCTCTGTTTTTGAGCAAAATACTACATAATTCAGTGATCTCATTTAGTAAAGTAACCTCATGTGCCAGTAAGACTAAAAATCTTTACTGTAATAACTAACAATTATGGTTTTGATGTTTTCAAAGCAGGCGGCACGGTGGCAAAGTTGGTAGAGTTGTTGCCTCTCAGTGAGAAGGTTGCCGGTTCAAATCCCAGCCAGGGACCTTTCTGGGTGGAGCTTGCATGTTCTCTTCGTGCATGTGTGGGTTTTCTCTGGGTAGTCTGATTGGTAACTCTAAATTGTCCCTAGATGAGAGAGTGAATACAGGTGGTACCCGACTTACAAACGAGTTCCGTTCCTACGCCCGTTCGTAACTTGAAAATCGTCGTAAGTCGGAAAATACGTCCAAACGGCACCTCGTACGTACAGTACTTTATTTTTACCTAGCACTTAGCCTATCCTAACACATTACCCTACATAATTATCAAAAAAACACATTCGGAGCCATGATGAAGGAAAAAAGAGTTAATTTCTTACTGGGAGCTGGTCCTGCAGCTTCACGCGGTCCACAGCATTTACAGCAACGTCTGTTAGCATGTTAGCTCGTTGCTAGCATGTTAGCTCGTTGCTCAGCTGTAGCCTCTCTGCCTTGTAAACCTCCACTCCAAACAATAAGGTCTCTGCGCCCGGTCCAGAGTTTTACAGTAAGGTCTGTTAGCATATTAGCCCCTCTGCTCCGGTCAGCCTGTCCCAAACAATGAGGTCTCCTGCTGAGCGCGTCAAGCTCCCCCTCCCTCCTGTAAGTTTCCACTGAGCGCCCGTCAAGCTCCCCCCTCTTCCTGTAAATTTCCGCTGAGTTTCTGTACCGTATTTCTGGTGTAAAGGCGCATAAACCGCGTAACTCGAACAATGCTTTTCAATGGGAGGGCGTTCGTAACCCAGAAACGTCGTAAGTCGAGGCCGTCGTAAGTCGTGGACTACCTGTATTTGTCTTGTTTTGTCTATATATGTCCCTGTGATGGACTGGAGATCTGTCCAGGTGTCTCCCACCTCTGGACCGTGACCACTGGCTATGGGCACCAGTGACCCCAGTGACCCGAAAAGGAAGAAGTGGGTAAAAATAATGGATGGATAAATGGATGGATGATGAATGGATGATGGATGGATGATAGATGGATGGATGAATAAATGGATGGATGGATGATGGATGGATGAATGGATGGATGATAGAAGGATGGATGAATAGATGGATGGATGGATGATGGATGGATGAATGGATGTTTTCAAAGTAACAGTAGATTTCTTTCTGTTGGGGTCAGGTCCACATTAAACTCCATGCAAAGCCCAACGAGCGACAGTTTCTCTCTGGAGGTGACACCACATCACAGCTGAAGTGGAGTTTGACAAAAACTCGAACTTGTGGCAGAGACATCACGTCATGAACGAGATAAATCAACGAGTAGCTGCTCATCGAATCAGTGCAGATGTTGAACTGCTTTTGTCGAGGACAGCAGTTCTTCCAAACACCCAGGAGAAAGGACGTGAACGAACACGATGGCGTCTAAAGCCTCCGGCAGAGCTCAGCGTACGGCCAGTACGCCGCTCTACGTGCGCATTCTGTGCGCACGCGTTCGCTGGCACAGCTCTGTTTTTGTTCTCGCGTGAAATGCTCGCGTTTTCGCTCCAAATTCTTGTTGTAATTTGAGCAGCTGCGTGCAGAGCGTTCATCTACGGGACAAACTGAGGTCGCTGATTGGTCATTTGCTGACACGCCTACTCAATTGATTGACAGGTCGAGTGGGAGACAAAAAATGAATGCATGAGCTGACTCGGCTACAGCCGCTGCGGTGTTTCTAAACTTTATATGTTAATAAAAAGTTCTAAAAAATAAAAATAAAAACAGGGAGCCTTGGTCCTGCAGCCCACAGCCCACCAGGAAATATTTAGAACGTCGCGCAGCCAGGTAGGACATGAGTCGTGACAAATTCATTCATTTCAGTCATGGAGTTAGCGGAGGAGGAAGCGATTACAGTACTTGACTTTTGGCAAAAAACAAAACAAAAGTCCTGATCAGCGATTAAGAAGGGGAATTTAATTCATTTGTGTAACATACAAAACAGTCCGGCACCGGGCAATTTATGGTGAGACAACGCGCATCGCGTACGCGGTCGTAAAATTTGAGCTTTGCGCGTTCGTGCCCTGCGGGGCTACGCTTGTGCCTCTGCGTACGTACGGCGTAGTGTGGCGTACTGCCTGTACGCTAAGCTCTGCCGGGGGTTTAAGGGTGCGTTCACACCAGCCCTGTTTAGTCCACTTTAATTGAGCTCTAGTCCATTTGCCTAGAAAGTCCCGTTCATTTGGGGAGGTGCGAATGCGCAACTGAACTTTGATATGGACCAAAAAAAGCAAACTCTGGTCCGCCTAAAAACCCAGGTCTCTGTCCGGTGTAAGTGAACTCTGGTGCGGTTTGAATGCAAGCGGACCAAAGACCGCTCCAAAAGCAGGAAGTGGACTACAAACAAATGTGCAGTTCTCTTACCTCATAAGGAGCCGTCAGCCGCCTTGTGTGAAAAACAACCTTCTCCATGGTCTTCTGCCTCATCTTCTGCTCATGATGAGTCCATATGTTGAAAAATGACAAAACAGAAATCCTAAAACCGCTAAAAATTGACGCCACTCCGTTTTTATTTCCAGAAGAAGAAGAAGGTCTTCTTCATAGGTTTTTGTGTTGTTTAGTTCTTGGTGCAGCGCCACCACAGGCGAGGAGGGGAACAGGTTGGCTCGACTGACTCATGCCGGGTTCCCACCAAACGCGTCAAAACGCTCCCAACACACCGTGTTTGCTGCTTGTCAACAGATGTATGTTCACACCGAACACGTCTGCAGACGCGCAGTGGGAGTAACGTCTGGCTCCCTTCCCGGTCAGATTTGTTTTGTTTTCTGTACACTGGGCAGATGAAATAATAATACTGTAATAATAATAATCATTTTATATAAAAGCGCCTTTCAGGACACCCAAGGACACTTAACAAACCAATACAGTGCAAACATTATCAGTGACAAATTGAAATATAAAATACATAAAGATTATAAAATGCAAAATAATAAAAATACATTTAGTAAAGTTAATGATAAGCTAGTCTAAAGAGATGTGTTTTCAGGGCTGTCTTGAACAGAGAAAGGGAGGTGGTGTTTCGAAGGTCTGGCGGTAGAGCGTTCCAGAGGTGAGGGGCAGAGCAGGTGAAGGCCCTGCTCCCCATGGTGGAGAGGCGGGCAGAGGGTACATGGAGTGTAGTGAAGAGGAGGATCTGAGAGAGCGTGATGGGATGGAGATTTGTAGGAGGTCAGATAGATAAGGAGGGGCAAGGTTGTGGATAGATTTGAACGTGAGAAGTAGAATTTTGAAGATGATGCGTGATTTAACCGGGAGCCAGTGGAGCTGCTGCAGGACAGGAGTGATGTGGTTATAGTAGGAGGTTTGAGTGATGACACGGGCAGCTGAGTTCTGGACCATCTGTAACTTGTGGAGAGATTTGTTGGGGAGGCCGTAGAGAAGGGAGTTGCAGTAGTCAATACGGGAAGTCACAAGACTGTGCACCAGGATGGCTGTGGAGCGGGGTGTGAGAGAAGGACGGAGACGGTTAATATTACGGAGGTGGAAATAGGCAGACCGAGTAATATTGTTGATGTGTGAAGTGAAGGAGAGAGTGGTGTCGAGGATGACACCGAGGCTCTTGACCTGAGGGGAGGGGGATAGCAGAGAGTTGTTAAGGGGGACGAGAAGATGTTCTGATTTTGAAATAGAGTTTTTGGTACCGACAAGAATGATTTCTGTTTTGTTACTGTTTAGTTGAAGGAAATTGTTAGAAAACCAGTGATTTAGCTCATTGAGACAGTCGGTGAGGATGGAGGGTGGGTGGAGTTAGGTTTTGATGACAAGTAGAGCTGTGTGTCATCAGCATAACAGTGGAAATGGACGCCGTATTTGCGGAAGATGTGACCTAGAGGAAGGAGGTAAATGATGAAGAGGAGGGGTCCGAGGACAGAGCCTTGGGGGACACCCGTGGAGACAGGGGAAGACTGGGAGCGGAAGGATTTAAGCTGAATGAATTGAGTGCGGTCAGAGACATAGGAGTTGAACCAGTCTAACGGGGTACCTGAGATGCCAATGGAGGTTAGTCTGTTGAGGAGGATAGAATGACAGATGTTGTCGAAGGCAGAACTTAGATCAAGAAATCAGCTGTACGTGAGCCTCGTTACTACTTGAGTGGGTTTTCTACGAGCCGAACTGCAGCTCCAAAACTCTTTGTTGAGATTAAAACTTTTTTTATGTTTGGGGTGATCGTACGCTCGAGCGAACAGCGGCAACTGTAAAAATGCCAAGTTTCTTACCGGAGGCTGGTTTCTTCATGGAGGCTCGTTAGGGTAGGTTTAAAAAGTCCAAATAAAGTCCCTTCGTTGTTGCGTCATCACATAGCAGAGTCTCTCCCGATTGGTTGCTGCGACGCGTCGAGCAGCCAAAGTTCAAATGAATGAACTTTGGTTGCTCGACGCCTCGGCTGCTTTGGACGCGCGCGTGCGCGGAAAAGAACCGCCGCGCACTGCCACGCTGCTTGAAATGCTCAAAACGCGCCGCCCCTGGCCGCGCCTCCACATAGACTTTGCATGTAAAGTGGCAGCATCGGCCGCCCGAAACGCGTTTGGTGGGAACCCGGCATCAGTGCAGTGTGAATGTGAACCGCACCAGCTGACAACGTAAACAAATGTTAATAATAATAATAATGAATTCAATTTATAACGCACTTTTCATTAATGAAAATCTCAAAGTGCTACAAGGAGCAACAGAATTAAATGTCAATAAAACAAATAATAAAACAATTAAAATCAATAACAATATCAGCTAAGATCAAAAGTAGAATCATGAGGAGGTAGAGTATGCTTGGTCGAAAAGAAAGGTCTTCAAGCCGCTCTTAAAGTCAACCACAGACTGTGGGGCTCTTAGACAGTCAGGAAGAGAGTTCCACAGGCGGGGGGCAGCCACACTGAAAGCCCGGTCTCCCATGGTCCTTAATTTGGTTCTCGGAATGTGAAGGAGATTGCTGTTTGCAAATGTTCTGAACATTGGTCCCCAATCGAACCGAGTCTATCAGACTACCAGGTGTGAACACGACCTAAACGTGGCTCGTTAGAGGCCGAGGCTCCGTCTGAAGCTCTGGCCCTGGTTAGAGCCTCAGACGGAGGCCGAGGCTCTGTGGCTAAAGTTAGAGCAGTTAACAGCAGCTGAAGGCCAATGTTCAGCTGATATATTTTCTTCTTTCACGGCTGTTTTGTTCAGCCTGCTGAGGAATTGCACTCACACCATCACTCTCCTCACTTTGACTTCCATCTCTTCTTCCTTCTTATACACACACTTCTTAGATAATTCTCAATTTCTGACATGAGCACCAATGTGCCTGTTGCCAACTACAACACGTGCACAATTTAAAGTGAAAAAGGCTAAAGACTAAAACAGCTATATGCCCTCCAAACAATCGTTGGATGAAAGTTTGATCACGTATCTCAGACGGCGTCCCGGGTCACTTTGACCACGAACAGCAGCGCGCACGTGTCGCAGGCCTCCGAGTAAACATCCCCGTGCGCTCCAAACATTGCACCAGCAGGCAGTTACTGTGTTTTTATGTAAGACCAGTTTCAGTTGCTGCGTCACTCAGGAGGCCAGACCGCAGCATCTGAGGGGGGCGAGGAACCGGGGACTGAACCATCGTCCCAATCGATCGGGACGAGAACAAGAACCGTGAAGGTGGAAGTGGTGGTCGTGGTGAGGGAGCCAAACGTGTAGAGGGAGGTTGTAAGAAAGGAAAGAGGCAGAAACAAAAGAAAAGTCTGTTACAAAACCGAACAGCCGCAGGGAGGAAACCACACTGGATTACAGTTTTTAACCCTCAACACACACACACACACACACTCAACAATGATGAAGCGTATCAGTGGAGATAAGACGTTCAGTTTGTCTTTAAACCGTCAGTCCTCAAAGCCGTAAACAATCCGAGCGCCTCGTGTCGAGCCGGAGCTTTTGTTTACGTGGCTCGTCGTGCAAACTGGGTCAAGTTCCTCTCGTTTAAAATCATTTAAACTTTTGCAAAAAACACTTTCCAGTTCGTCGTTCGGTTCGTATAGAGCTGGTTTTTGCACGACCCCAAAAATCAACATGTGCACGAGTGAACGTGTGAAAGCTGCTTTTCCCACTGAAATCCTCTGCCGTGTCTCATCGGACACGGTGAGGTTCTGCTCCTCGGGTTTCACGGGCCTGCGTGTTCTAGATGTTTCTCTGCTGCGCACACCTGTTCCACATGAATGGATTACATCAGCAGCTGTCATCGCTGCTCTCAAACTAAACAAACAGAGCATGCGTGGAAGTTACCCTATTTTCCGGTCTATAAGTCGCACCTTTTTGCCTAATTTGCATGCCCTGCGACTAACAGAGAGGTGAGACTTGTTTATGGATTTTTTCTCATATTTTTAGACCAATTTTTGGCTCAGATATGACCGTTTTTCATTTTGGCAAAAAATGGTGCAGTACCACTTTTGTCCGCTAGGGTACACCGGCCGTTCCCACCTCATGTGTCCGACGGCAGCCTCCTCTGGTCGGACTGACTCTGTCACAGCCCGGCCTCCTGCTCTGGAGGTTTGAACTAATGTTAGCTCAGTGTTTGTTAGCAACCGGTACTATTTATCTACAGTAAATAAGTCATGAACTACAGGTAGTCCCCGAATTACGAGCGCTCTGATCTACGAGGTTCCAGACTTACGAGCTGGCGAATTTTTGGAAAAAACGCAAAAAATACTGAGTTTT
Organism: Garcialebias charrua; assembly: GCA_038048925.1. Taxonomy (NCBI): domain Eukaryota; kingdom Metazoa; phylum Chordata; class Actinopteri; order Cyprinodontiformes; family Rivulidae; genus Garcialebias; species Garcialebias charrua. The sequence continues at coordinate 13,234 of JBBPBX010041720.1, read as the reverse complement.
CATGTGTTTTTTCACCACAGTTAGTTAGCTAAGCATATGGACACACGTTTCCGATCATTTTTATGCACTCATAAGCAGTTTTTGGATGAAAATAGAGTGTTTGTAGTCGCGCTAGCGAAACCGTTCCAATTTACGAGCGAAATTTCGGACTTACGAGCGACATGGCAACCGTTCCAAATTACGAGATTTCCGGTTTACGAGCGCCTCGTTGTAACGGATCTCGCTCGTAAATCGGGGACTACCTGTACAGGACAGATTTTTATCAAACTTACAGAAAGTAATCACAACATGGACATTTACAAACTGTTACTTGTATGAGATATTTGAGATCAAATTAGATTTATTAATAATTTATTTTTGCAGCGCACGCGACGGTTTGAATAACGTCAAAGCGAAACAATTTAAATCCAGCAGATTTGACAATTTTGTGAATTTATTAAGGAAAAGTTCAGCTCAGACACATCTTTGCTATAATTTTCAGCAAACAAATAATTGTTTTTACAGTGTTAATCTTGTAAAGTCTTCCGTGCTTGCTCGCTCGTGGCCGCCATTTTCAGCAGGGCAAATGACGCGCTGATGCGTCGCGTGGCGGTGACGCATAATAGATGCGACTTTAATAAAGGTGCAACATGTTTATGGATTTTTCCAATTTATTGCCAATAACTGGACAAAACGACTTATAGAAAGGTGCAAGTTATCAGGCAGAAAATACGGTACTGATCGCACAGATCTTAAACGTAGAAGTTGTGTTTGCAGATATTAGAAACAAACAAACAAACAGGAAACACACTGTTAACACAAACACAGCTTTGTTGTTCTGATCTGCATCTTTAAAGTCTTTGTTCTTGTTTCCTCCTGCAGAAGAGGTAGACTGGCGTTGGGTTGAGGGTTGTAAACCTCAAAGTGACAGCAGGCCTTTGAGCCCTTTCAACAAGTTGCTGGTTCTGCAATAAACAACCGGGAGACAAACCTGAAGGCGTCGCCTCTTTTACCGATGAACTTATGGGAAACGTCCCTTTGAACTGAGTAAACGTCTAATAAATGTTGTAAAGATCAAACTGCTCATGAATTACCATAAGTCTTGATAGTTAGGGCGTTAGATACTTTGAGCGTCAGGTGAGTTAGAAACTGGTGCAATAGACACTGAGCTGGGAGTGGTAGTAGCTGAGAGTCATTCCTGACAGATGGCACAGAGTCTTTGTTTGTGGATCAATCCAAACATAGTTCATTATTGATGCTGTTGGTTCGGCTGTTTGTGGTGAAATTTTGGTTTGTTTTCCTCTTCTCAGAAAGTTTCAAAAATAAAAACAGAACTTACAGTAAAAAACACACATTTGTGCTGATGTAATTTATTTTAACATTGTTTTTTTTAGTGATTGCTGAGTCAGCATTTGAAAACTTTTACTACTTTTAGCTTTTTAATTAATTATTTTAACTATAAGCCAATGTTTTGCTACTTTAGGCTTTAAGCTTGTGTTCGGCTCATTAACTTGCATTTTGCTACTTTTAGCTGGTGCGTTGCTAGTTTTAGCTTTAAGCTGATCTTCAGTTGTCATCAACTTTCATTTTCCTACTTTTCGCTGGTTATTTGCTAACTTTAGCTTTAAGCTAATCTGCAGCTGTTATTAATTTACATTTCGCTTTCTTTAGCTGGTGCTTTGCTAGTTTTAGCTTCAATTTAATCTTCAGCTGTTATCAATTTGCTTTTTTTTTGCTGGTGCTTTGCTAGATTTAGCTTTAAGCTAATCTTCGGTTGTTATCAACTTGTTTGCTACTTTTAACTGGTGCTTTGCTAGTTTTAGCTTCAATCTAATTTTCAGCTGTTATCAATTTGCCTTTTTTTAGCTGGTGCTTTGCTAGATTTAGCTTTAAGCTAACCTTCTGTTGTTATCAACTTGCTTCTTGCTACTTTTAACTGGTGCTTATCTAGTTTTAGTTTTAAGCTAATTATGGTCTGTTATCAACTTGCATTTTGCTACTTTAGGCTTTAAGCTCGTGCTCAGCTATCACCAACTTGCATTGTGCTACTGGTGCTTTGCTAGTTTTAGCTTTAATTTAGTTTTTGGCTGTTATCATCTTGCTTTTTGCCACTTTTGACTAGGAGCTCCACAGCTTGGTGGTCAGCGCTGCGGTCTTGGAAACCTGACGCTGCGGATTCTAACCAGGTTGAGTTAAGAAGGGCATCCAGAATAAAACCTCTGTGCTGAGTCGCTCGCTGTGGAGAACTTCCTGTGGAGAACTTCCTGTGGAGAACTTCCTGTGGAGAACTTCCTGTGGAGAACTTCCTGCGGAGCAGGAAACGTTTCAAGCATCAACAGGAGACCTTTAGCTTGTTTTGAACAGTTTTTCCTGGCTCATTTCAGCACATCTTCTTAAACAAGAAGCTGATATCAGCTCTGCTGAAGGAGTCGATGAGTGAGCGTGGCTGAACGGTGGTGTGTCGCATCAAAAACACGCCACACGTTGGGTCATCGAGCAGCAATATGAGGCCGGTCGTGACTTCCTGTTTTGAGCAACGCGAGGCCGTCGGCCAGAAGCAGCTCCTGCCAAACAGAAACGACGATCTGAAATATGAAATATGAAAATGAATTCTGAGACGAGTGAAAACAAACGCTGTGTTTCTAATGTTCCGTGTGTTCGAGTGCAACGGATCTTTGACACGATGTTCATGTTTTATCTTTAAACAACAATATGTGCAGTGAGTGTGTGTTGTGAACGACTCTCAGCTACTACCACATCAAACCGTAGGTCAGTATCTGTAAATTAATCAGGTTGTGCTCATTTTTGGAGTCCTTGGAGGGGGTATTGGAGAGTGCGCCTCCTGGGGACTCCCTTGTTCTACTGGGGGACTTCAACGCTCACGTGGGCAATGACAGTGAGACCTGGAGGGGTGTGGTTGGGAGGAACGGCCCCCCTGATCTGAACCAGAGTGGTGTTCTGTTATTGGACTTCTGTGCTCGTCATGGATTGTCCATAACGAACACCATGTTTAAGCATAAGGGTGTCCATATGTGCTCTTGGCACCAGGACACCCTAGGTCGCAGTTCGATGATCGACTTTGTTGTCGTCTCATCTGATCTGCGGCCGCATGTCTTGGACACTCGGGTGAAGAGAGGGGCGGAGCTGTCAACTGACCACTACCTGGTGGTGAGTTGGCTCCGATGGTGGGGGAGGATGCCGGTCAGACCTGGCAGACCCAAACGTATTGTGAGGGTCTGCTGGGAACGTCTGGCAGAGTCTCCCGTAAGACGGAGCTTTAACTCCCACCTCCGGGAGAGCTTTGAACACGTTCCGAGGGAGGCGGGGGACATGGAGTCCGAGTGGGCCGTGTTCCGCGCCTCTATTGTCGAGGCAGCTTATCGGAGCTGTGGCCGCAAGGTTGTTGGTGCCTGTCGTGGTGGCAACCCTCGAACCCGGTGGTGGACACCGGCAGTGAGGGATGCTGTCAGGCTGAAGAAGGAGTCCTATTGGGCCTTTTTGGCTTGTGGGACCCCGGAAGCAGCTGATAGGTACCGGCAGTCCAAGCGGCATGCGGCTCGGGTGGTTGCTGAGGCAAAAACTCGGGCGTGGGAGGAGTTCGGAGAGGCCATGGAGAATGACTTCCGTACGGCTTCGAGGCGATTCTGGTCCACCATCCGGCGTCTCAGGGGGGGAAAGAGGTACGAGACCAACACCATTTATGGTGGAGGTGGCGTGCTACTGACCTCAACTCGGGATGTTGTGAGTCGGTGGGCGGAATACTTCGAAGACCTCCTCAATCCTACTGGCACGTCTTCCACTGAGGAAGCAGAGCCTGGGGACTTTGGGTCGGGTTCTCCGATCTCTGGTGCTGAGGTCGCCGAGGTGGTTAAAAAGCTCCGCGGTGGCAAGGCTCCGGGGGTGGATGAGATTCGCCCGGAGTTCCTTAGGGCTCTGGATGTTGTAGGGTTGTGTTGGCTTACGCGACTCTGCAATATCGCGTGGACATCGGGGGCAGTTCCCTTGGATTGGCAGACTGGGGTGGTGGTTCCCCTATTTAAAAAGGGGGACCGTAGGGTGTGTTCCAACTATAGGGGGATCACACTCTTAAGCCTCCCTGGTAAGGTCTATTCAGGGGTTCTGGAGAGGAGGGTCCGTCGGATAGTCGAACCTCGGATTCAGGAGGAGCAGTGTGGTTTTCGTGCTGGTCGTGGAACACTGGACCAGCTCTACACCCTCAACAGGGTCCTGGAGGGTGCGTGGGAGTTTGCCCAACCAGTTTACATGTGCTTTGTGGACTTGGAGAAGGCATTCGACCGCGTCCCTCGGGGGGTTCTGTGGGGGGTACTCCGGGAGTATGGGGTACCAGGCCCTTTGATATGGGCTGTTAGGTCCCTGTACGACCGGTGTCAGAGCTTGGTCCGCATTGCCGGCAGTAAGTCAGGCTCGTTTCCGGTGAGAGTTGGACTCCGCCAAGGTTGCCCTTTGTCACCGATTCTGTTCATAACTTTTATGGACAGAATTTCTAGGCGCAGCCAAGGTGTTGAGAGGATCCGTTTTGGTGACCTTAGAATCGCTTCTCTGTTTTTTGCAGATGATGTGGTCCTACTGGCTTCATCAGTTCGTGATTTACAACTTTCACTGGAGCGGTTTGCAGCCGAGTGTGATGCGGCCGGGATGAGGATCAGTTCCTCCAAATCCGAGGCCATGGTCTTGAGCCGGAAAAGGGTAGCATGCCCTCTCCGGGTCGGGGAGGAGGTCCTGCCCCAAGTGGAGGAGTTTAAGTATCTCGGGATCTTGTTCACGAATGAGGGAAAACTGGAGCGTGAGATCGATAGGCGGATAGGTGCAGCGTCCGCAGTGAAGCGGGCGCTGTACCGGTCTGTCGTGGTGAAGAGAGAGCTGAGTCAAAAGGCAAAGCTCTCAATTTACCGATCGATCTACGTTCCCACCCTCATCTATGGTCATGAGCTTTGGGTTATGACCGAAAGAACAAGATCTCGGATACAAGCGGCTGAAATGAGTTTTCTCCGCAGGGTGTCTGGACTCTCCCTTAGAGATAGGGTGAGAAGCTCAGTCATCCGGGAGGGACTCGGAGTAGAGCCGCTGCTTCTCCACATCGAGAGGAGCCAGTTGAGGTGGCTCGGGCATCTGGTTAGGATGCCTCCTGGACGCCTCCCTGGTGAGGTGTTCCGGGCATGTCCCACCGGGAGGAGACCCAGAGGAAGACCCAGGACACGCTGGAGGGACTATGTTTCTCGGCTGGCCTGGGAACGCCTTGGGATTCCCCCGGAGGAGCTGCTCCAAGTGGCTGGGGAGAGGGAAGTCTGGGCCTCCCTACTTAGGCTGCTACCCCCGCGACCCGACCCCGGATAAGCGGAAGAAGATGGATGGATGGATGGTGTTCATTTTTGTTGGTTACTGTTCGTTAGCTGCGGCAGCCATCTAGAAGGTCATCAACTCCAAAACCTCACAAGTTGTAGACGTGTAATCTACGTTTGAATAGGTTTTATCCTGTGGAGCACGAGATGTTTTGCTAACAGACAGACACATGGTTTCACACACAGACATGTTCAAAACACGTCTATTGTGACATTTTATTGAAACAAGCAATAAAAGCAATATACTTTGACCTCTCTAAATGGTTTTAAGAATCTGTTAGAATCCTGGCAAAAACCAATGCAGACATGTTCCTGTTTTTGATTTTCTACATCTACCTTATATTCTGTCTGTTTTGCTACTTTGATATCTTTGTTTTAACTTGTTAAAAAAATAAAAAAATCTGTATTTCTCTCTTATGATTGTTGATTGTTCAAGGAAAATTACTGTTGCTGTTGTCATCATTCTTTAGTTTGTAGACAGGTCTCTCTTGTAAATGAGTCCTTGAGGCTCAATGAGATTAACCTGACTAAATAAAGGTTGACTGAAAAAATGAAAAAGGCGGCTGTGATCAACGTTTCCAAGATCAACAGGAAGTTTCAGACAGAGGTGTGTGCACCGTGCCTCCTGGGCTCGTTCACACCGGTGGAGTTTTCCAGTAAACGAGGCAGACGAGAGACAGAAACCCTCACACTCGGAGCCTCCATGCTGACACCTCCATTGTGGGAACTTTATCTGACTCCTAACGTCTAGACAGCCACGTCTAAAGTTTACTATCAGACTGAGGAGTTTAAATGCTTTGATGATTAAAGATAATGTCACTTTGAGAAAACTAAAGCCAGGCTTCTCGTTGCTTCACTGCCATTGCAGTGCTACTGCCACAAATGTGGCATCTCCCTGTGTACCGTACTTTCAGCCGTACACGTCGCACCGCCCTTTAAGTTGCATCGCTCTAAATATGTCTAATAAAGTGGAAAAATCCATAAATACGTCACTTCGCCGTACACCGCTGACTACCTGGAAATGTGGGCCGGTGTTGTGCCAAAAATCGAATGGCTGGCAAATGTCGGGAGCATGCACAGGAAGATTTTAACAAGATTACCACTTAAAAACAGTTGTTTGCTCAACATTATAGCAAAGGTGTGTCTCAGTTGAACTTTTCCTTAATAAATGCACTTTAATTCCTTCATTCAACCTTTATTTAATGGTCAAATCAGCTACATGTCGCCTGGGTGGCAAAATGCAGCTGATTTGACGTTTGCTTCGGGAGTTCTGGAGTGAGACGAAGGTGGCTCTGTATGGCAAGCCAAGTGTCTCATTAATAGCCACTTTTACCTATTAATGAGACACTTGGCTTGCCACATTAGTCAAAGGCCCTCTAGTGGCTGAAAATGGTAGTGTTCAATATTTTCAATGCCAGAACGAATGAAATCGTCAGATTTCAGACAAAAATTGGGTTATAAATGTGTGGAAAAACACAAATACATAACTTCGCTGTATAAATCGCAGGTATGCTATTTTATGCAACAAAAAAAACTGTGACTTATACAGCAAAAAATAGGGTATGTGCTCATTTGTCTGTCTGTTATCAAAATATCTCATGAACTGCTGGACTAATTTCAATGAAATGTTCAGAAAGTAACCCCTGGATGAACATCTAGCTCCTTGAATTTGGGAGTCCGTTCAGTTCAAGATGGCTGCAACGGCTAGTCAAAAGTTGCCGACACATAAATGGCTAAAACTTAATTGTACGTTTATTTAGATACAATTTTGTGTGGTAGTAGTTATTCCACAACACACAATCCAAGCTCTAAAGGACTGAACATTTTGTAATGTTGCACAAAATCACAGAAAACATAATTTTAGAAGTTTGATCAAAACAGCCGTAACATTACAAGACGATTTCAGGTTACAGGTAGTCCTCGACTTACGAACGAGTTCCGTTCCTACGGCCGTTCATAACACGAAAATCGCTGTAAGTCGGAAAACACCCGAGCCACTACTTATACAAGTACATGTACGGTACAAAACAGTTACCAAGTTAAGCACTTCACCTATCCTAACACAGTACCCTACATAATTATCAAAAAACACAAACAGTACATTTGGAGACATAATAAATAGTTAATTTCTTACTTTGAGCTGGTCAAGCCTGTCTCCGTCTTTTTGCATGTTAGCTCGTTGCACCTCCGAGCTCTGCAGCTTCGTGCTGCGTCACGCGGTCCAAACTGTTTACAGGAAAGACTGTTAGCATGTTAACTCCATACATAATGAAGGGAAAAAGAGTGAATAACTTACTGGGAGCCGTTTCTCCGCGGTGTCCCTCCAAAAGGCTGTGCGCGTTAGCATCTTGGCCCCTCCAATAGCTGCACACATTAGCATGTTAGCCCCTCCAATAGCTGCATGCGTTAGCATGTTAGCCCCTCCAATAGCTGCGCACATTAGCATGTTAGCCCCTCCAATAGCTGCACGCGTTAGCATGTTAGCCCCTCCAATAGCTGCGCACATTAGCATGTTAGCCCCTCCAATAGCTGCACGCGTTAGCATGTTAGCCCCTCCAATAGCTGCGCCCGTTAGCATGTTAGCCCCACCAAAAGGCTGCCGCAGCTGTTTCTCCGAGTTTTAGCATGTTAGCTCGGTGTCCATCCAACATCTGAGGCTGCCAGGCGGACATCGAGGCGAGCTCTGCCGCTCGTCGGCTCCGTGTCCCCGGTGGGGCGTTCGCATCCACCCGTCCATCCTACAGCAAGGCTTGTTAGCAAAAAAAAAAACGCCGTTCAGCTCCCAGCTCATGTATCCGAGCGTAGCAACCTCTGATCGGACACGGTCCGTCCGAAGCCGGCTGTCGAGGCCGGAGCTAACTGGCTAAACTGGCGGGCACTGCCGAAAACTGGCGGAAACTGTCGGAAACTTTGTAAACCGGCTTAATAATAATAATAATAATAATAATAATAATAATAATACTTTATTTATAAAGCCATTTAAAACACAGCTGCAACAAAGTGCTGTACACATGAAATCAAGAACATTTAAACTCATAAATTTTTTAAAAATGTTATTTCATATTTTTATTAATATGATGCGTTTGTAACAGCGGATTGCCGTAAGTCGAGGACTACCTGTATAACCATGAAGGAGTGATGCGATGTGCATTCCTTCCAGGTATTTTTAATTAAAGCAAAAGAAAGAGAGTTAACTTATTGTCTAAATCAGACAACTGCTCTGAGAAGTTTAACTCTCTGAGAGCTTTTGATTCAGGCCCGGATTATCAGCAGGGCCGACTGGGCCCAGGCCCAGGGGGCCATGCTCACCATGGGGTCCACCGCAGGGAGCCCACTGCAGTTTTGGGGAAGAAAGAAAATAAAATATCCTTAGATTTTAAATAGGGTTGGGCTTCGAGAATCGTTCGGAACCGGGACTAACTGTCCGGTTTCCCGGAATCGTTCAAAATATTAATTTGCGATTCCTATTTTCGATGCTAGTTAGCCGACCGGAAGTAGCCACCGCCGAAAACCAACGAAGAAGAATCCACCGGAAGTGTGCATCTGCGATCGAAAGCGTACTAATTAATAAAAAATGACCAGTCAGGTCAGTGCAGCACTTGCAATAATTTTCTATCATGCAAAGGAGGGTGGAGAAGTAAAATAGTGTCCCGTCTTTGACGCGCTCAACCGGATTATTTTCGCTTCGTATCCGACCGGAAGTACAGAGTGGTCCGTCTGCAAAACGCTCCGCCGAACTTTTCGCTGATCGCTACCTCTTTGGCTCCATGATGGTAAATAAATAAACTATAAACTACATCTCATACCAACATTAAGGCAGCTAACAAGTTATACTCCGCTTAAAGCGGTAAGTCAGCTCAATACAAACACGATGCTAACGTTAGCTCGTTTTTTTCTTCTTAGACAAACGACCTAAAATGGCTTCACTGTTCACCAGTGTCCAAGGTAAATACATCAGTGTAAACTCAACTGAATGAAGAGAGACACAGAACAGTTACAACAGCATATGTTGTGAAAAGCTTGCATCCCTTTTCAGATGTGGATTCAACTCCTGCCATGGATTGCACTTACATTGCACTCAAATCCAACACTTATTAACATTCTTAATCCATTTAAAGTTCTCTGTGTCTTTTAAAATGTTTTAATGTCTCTAGTTTTCATTATTATATAATTTCTGTTTATGTTCTCTTTCATTCCATTATGAATGAATGTCACAGTTTGAAGAATTATTGAATAGGTTAGTTAGGCAATAACAACAGAGCTAATAATTGTACACATTCTCAGTCTTAAAAATGATTTAATAATCTCTTTTTACTGATAATACTGATAAACCTGTTGTTTGTTTAGGAACTTCCTGCAGTCTGTCCAGAAAGTCTCCACTGGAGGAGCGTTCTGCTGAGGAAAGGGCACAACATAATTTCACAGCTCCATGTCCATGAAGAAAGAAATGGAGAGAGGGCTGCAGATACCAGGACATCCCACCAGCTGTTCTGTCTGAGGATCCTGCTGCTGTGGTGGAACCAGGTTAGCCCATCAGTGGGAGTTCAGTAACATGACTGCAGCATCACATACTGGACAATATTATATGTATAATAATAATAATAATATATGTTGGTGAGTCCTCCATGTTGGCTCTAATCTGCCCTGTGAGAAATTCATAGTAAATGTAACAAAAAGGAAAAAGTTCATAGCATTAAATTCAAACAGAAGTTCAAATTATTCAATAATTTCCAGTGTAGTGGTGAACCATGTTTAATTATTGATAGTTATAAACAAAAGTGTACAATTGACACGTACAAATAAATACATAATTGTGAATTTACTTTACACTATGCAAACATACAACCTTGTCCATCTTTTAAAAAAATCACAGTTCATATAGGTAATTAATAAATACATTTCAAAATGTAGTTTACATACAATGCTATATATATATATA
>JBBPBX010041719.1:0-28734 GCA_038048925.1 Garcialebias charrua | reverse complement strand
CCCCCCCCCCACACACACACACAAGAAACTGGTCTTTTCATTTGTCTTAAATTGTAAAAATTTAAGTTATTAGTTTTTTTTAGCTTTATAATGTCACCCCTAATGAGCCACAAAAGCCCTCTCGAACAAACCTAAAGTGGCCCATGGGCCACCAGTTGATAATCACAGCAGGTTGTCGTGGCTCTGATCACTTTTAATTTAGTGAACAATGGCGTAAAATGGCTTTTTTTATCGTAAAGGTTGCAGACCCCTGATCTAGAACAACTCTTTAATAAAACCAGGATGATGAGTTCAAACATTTAAATTACCTTTGAGATTAATAAAGTATTTTTGAATTGAAAACTTGTGTACGCTACACTCATCTGGCAACAAAAAAAAAAAACCCCAGCTCTAATCTGATTTGAGCACATTTCTACCCACATAATGATCACGGTTATGTTGAGTGATGAAAGTTAAATAAAAGCGCTCATAAGAACTGACAACACAAGAGAAAACAGTTTTAAAAAGTTCCTCACCAGGATGTAGTTCAGCCTGTCAAAAATCTTCATCTTCACCACACTGATGTCTAACAGCATTTTGTATTTGATGACCAAACATGCACAAAAAATAATAAAAAAGTTAATGTTTCAATATCTCCCACAGGAACCAGGAGTCAGCATGTCAAGCTGGTCCAGATGAGACTACTTGGCCAGCAGCAGCCCTCGTGCCGTTCCTTCACTCCACCTGCCAGCAGACTGGCCTTTGCCGCGTGGATCCGGCTCAAGAGCACATTACCATACAGCTGTCACCCTCGTGCCCTGCTGACCTCGTCGCGGCTGCCGGAGATCAAACATGTCATCATAGTGCTGGAGCAGGGGGAGCGGGGTCTGCATGTGCGGTCGTCCTGCATCTCATCCCCACCCCACGGTGAGATTTAAAGCTCTCCTCTAACCCTCTCAACAATCCTGAGGCAGGGATTCTTTTTAAAGGGGAGTCAGCTTTCCATCTGTCCGCAGCTCTGAAAACTGTTCCTGCTAAATCAAGCTGATATTATTACTCCCCAAACACCAAGCCGGGACCCCCTCTTCCCACCTTAAATCAGCCGGGGCCATGCAAGAATGCAGAGCAGAGCCATAACCAGGGCTCCACAAAATACACTCGTTTACGCATCTGAGTAAGACTGAGGCATATGTGTGGAATCAGATGGCTTTTTGTGGGAAACTCTAGTAAACATCAAAAGTGAACATAAAAAAATAAAAAACATTAAACATCTTACCTGTTGTAGCAGCTCTTTAAACAGCCCAAGTTTTGAAAAAATAAAGTTTAAATCTGACAGGATTGATGAGATAAATGCTAGTTTGAGCTGAGCTAAGGCTAAAGTGGATTGTTGTTGCCGTAAAAAATATAAATATCAAAAATGTCATACTGGTTTACGTAAATGCTGTAATTTAAACTTTTACACCATCACCATTAATTCCCATTGCACAGGTATCCAACAGAAACATTACTTTATTCTTGCAGAAAATGCCTCAGGCTGCACAGGAAGTCCCAGCTAGCTTCTGCTTGTGTTCTTTGCTTATTTAAAGTACTACTAGCTACAGCAGCAGCTAGCTGTAATAATAATTATAATAATTTGTCACATTTGTCATCTGTGTATGTTTCCCTAGCCTGGTTAAAACCACACCCTGTCCTTCACTTCGCTTCAGACTAGGGTCTGGACTTTCTCCATAGAGAAACGATTTCTCCTGGAGATTTTTGAATGGACCAATCAGAGAACAGAAGGCGGAGTTTTGTTAGTTTAGCCTGGCGAGGTCCAGGCTATCAGATAAATTGCTCAGAAACCACTCGGTGGATATTTTTTCTGCTACCAGTGTGTAATTATATGGCTCTAATTTACTGACTGTTGGCCTGGATGAAACATTTGAGATAAAATTCGATTTTTTATCATTTATTTTCGTAGCGCACCCGAGGCTGTTTGGAAAATGTCAAACCGAAACTATTTAAATCCAGCAGATTTGACCATTTCGTGAATTGATTTAGGAACTGTTAAGCTCAGGAACACTTCTGATATAACGTCAGCTAAGAAATATATTTTTTATCAGCAGAGAAATAATAGTTTTTTACCTTGTTTTGATGAAAATTCCTTCGTGGCGGCAGCCATTTTGAATGACGACGTCAGTCGACATCGTTCAAAACTCCGCCTTCTGCTCTCTGATTGCTCAGGAACACTTCTGATATAACGTCAGCTAAGAAATATATTTTTTTCAGCAGAGAAATAATAGTTTTTTACCTTGTTTTATTGAAAATTCCTTCGTGGCGGCAGCCATTTTGAATGACGACGTCAGTCGACGTCGTTCAAAACTCCGCCTTCTGTTCTCTGATTGGTCCGAACAAAAATCTACCGGAGAAATCCTTGTGGATGGGGGAAGTCCCAGACTGTGCAGTGAAGGGAAATGAGAATTGAGCGGAGCTGTGCAGGAAGGCGAGGGCCAGGCTAATGTTTCCCATACTTGACAGACGAAATTGGTCTTCTGCATTTAACCCAACCACCACCAGGTGGTGCAGCGAGCAGCGTAGTCGCGCTCGGGGAGCTGGAGAATTAGATGTGCACTCATAGACACCCCAAGGTGTGTAGTGGCCGGGGCCGGGGCGCGAACCCGCGTCCTTCGGGTCCCAAGTCAAAAGCCCTGCCACTACACCATCTTGGCTCCATCTGTAGCATTTCCAGTAGGATTTTCACATTATTGCTGCCATAATAAATCACATAATGCAAAATTAATGGTCGTGTAAAGGCTTATAAAATGGCCAAAACTCCTCGTCAATCCGGTCAGAATTTAACAATATTCTTTTAAAGTGAGGTCATTCAAAGTGCTTTCTACACCAGGTGAGATACGACTGTTCCCTGCAGGATCAATAAAGTTCAATCTTATCTCATCGTATCTTACAACCGTTCCAAAAAAACTGCGTAAAGGAACTGAGCGAAGTCTTTAATCTGTTTGTAAAAGAGCTACCAAGAGGCACGTGAGGATCTAGATCGTGTTAAACAACATCCGACAGCTGCCAGTAACGCCGTTACTGACTCATAAAACAATCCACGCAGAAGAGATAAACCCAGGCTTCTGTTGAAAACAAAAATAAAGTCATTTACAGCAAAGCAAAGTCATCCTTTAACATGAAACGTCAACGAAAGTGAAAATAGCAACGTTACCCTTCCACATTCCTCAACATGAACTTTTGTTTCATAAGCTGGGTGTAACTCAGAGACACTTGTTATAATTTTATACTTTCTTTTGTGTACTGTATTATAGGCTGTAGACTTCTGGAGGCATCTAGGAAATTTTACACCAAGATGAAGTTTATTCAGCAGACATTTAATCTGCACTGCAGGTTTCTGAAGTACAGTATATTTCATGAAATTACTATTTTAAAAAACTTTTGTTAATGTTTTGGCGATGCGCTTCCGTTTATGTTTCGCTAAGCTAAAGTGCTCTGCCAGCCGAAGCTGCACTGATCTCAGATGAGAGAGCTGAAGGACGAGTCCTCCTGGGAGTCCTGCAGACATAAAAGCCTGACATGAAAGAAAATAAAGAGTTCAAAAGAACGGGCGCCTGATATACGGTGTGAGACAAAGACAGAGTGGGCAGCTGAGACTATCAAAAGAAGGTCGAGGTAAAGACGTAAACCTAACGTAAGAAAAATAATGACAGATTTTAAAAGTACACAGATGTTTATTTTTAAAAGTGTACACAAAGAGCAAGTAGCTTCTTATTTCTGTGTTTTGAGACACTGAGAGTTGCCTAAACAAGTATCTTCTGTAAACCTGGATACATTTACATCCACCACTACTTTCAGTGTGACTTCAGCTCAGAGGCCGATGAGTAAAGACGATTAGGCGTCTATAATTCATCAATTCTGCTGTTTCATGGCAGAACTTCAGGCTGCGCAACATTTGCATGAAGAAGAAAATGAAATCAGTGCAAAAAGATAAGTAGAAATATCTCTTCAGGCTTTTTATCGCCTGTTGCCGAGGGTGAGAGGTGAGAATAACTTAGCGCCTGTCTTTGTCTGTGGGCGCATTCGTTTGTCTGTAGTGTTAGCAAAATAGCTCGTGGACCAGAAGACCAATTTTGATTAAACTCACAGAAAGCAATCATTAGATGTACAGTAAATGGTAAATGGTAAATGGAGCTTATTTATATAGCGCTTTCCAGCCCCTGTGAGGAGCCCCAAAGCGCTTTACAATACCAGCCATCCACCCATTCATTCACACATTCATACACCGGTAGTGGTAGCCTGCCTTGCAAGGCGCCATCCAGACCTACCGGGAGCAACTCGGGGTTAAGTGTCTTGCCCAGGGACACAACGACACATGGTGGGCGGATGTGGGATTTGAACCTCCAACCTTCCGATCAGGGGACGACTGCCATTAACACTACACCACGGCCGCCTCATCTAACTGATGAACTTTTGGAGTCAATCTGATTCAAGATGTCCGCCAAAGCTAAGGGACCAACTCTAAATTTGACAAAGATGGAGCTCAAATTTGATGATGAGTCAGCCTCACATACTTAAGGAGCCAAAAAGAGCTCTCAAAAGCTTTACATATTGCATTAAACCAGTGGTTCCCAACACTGGTGCCTGAGGAACACCATCCTGCATGTTGTTCCTGCTCCAACACACCTGATTTGAATGAAAGGGTGACAGGCTTCTGCCAAACTTAGGAAGTAATGAAACCACTGAATTGTGTGTTGGGGCAGAGAAACAATGAAAACATGCAGGATGGAGTTCCTCAAGGACCAGAGTTGGGAAGCACACCATTAAACTGTGCATAACATTGTTTATAAGATGTGATCAAAACAGCTTTACCTTCATCCCTTCTCAGCATGAAATGATTTTAGTTCAATGTTTATGGCATTAAAGCTGCTGTATGTAGTTTCTGGAAAATGCTGGACAAACATTTTGAACAGAGACACTTTTCTGGTCCCTCCCCCTTGCTCTGGCTGACCTGCAACTCACCCTCAGTGTTGCCAGATCTTGCGACAGAAACAAGCGACCAGACCCATGAAAACAAGCCTAAAACAAGCCCAACTGGCAAGGCAACCCACCCCATTGTGTAAAACAAAGGCCATTTGTATAAACAAACATTTAATATGGCATTACATATGAACAGCAAAATTATGCTAAACACTTTGAAGAACATATCCAATCTAAAAAATAGAAATACATTTTGCATATTCACACAAATTAATCCCATTAAGCCTCTGGGACTCGATCATTTACCAGAGAGACTTGAAT
The DNA here is from genome assembly GCA_038048925.1 of Garcialebias charrua. NCBI lineage: Eukaryota > Metazoa > Chordata > Actinopteri > Cyprinodontiformes > Rivulidae > Garcialebias > Garcialebias charrua. Next base: position 23,460 of record JBBPBX010041719.1, on the reverse strand, counting down.
TTTAGACGAAGAGTGATGACAACAATGGACAACGACAACAACAGACAATCATAAAGGATGCGTACAAATTAAAAAATAAAATTAAACAGCAAACTCCTAGTAAGCTAAGTCAACAAAAAACTTTCTTTAATCTCTATCCTGAATCATGCTTTAAGTGTGCGCTCTTTCTCCCATTCTTTATTATATTTTTCCCATATTTCCCCCACTTATTGGAGCTCATTTTAGCATGGTCTTGTCACTCTAGACAAAGAATAAAGAACAAAGAGTAACAAGCCCAAATAAGCGACTTTACATTCTGAACAAGGCCAAGAAACCACAACAAGCGACTCACCAAATTTATACGCGACTGCAGAAAATAACAAGCCCAAAGTCGCATGAAATAAGCGGACTTGGCAACTATGCTCACCCTCCTTAGCTCCTCCTCCACAGCATGGCCTGTCTCGTGACTGGCCAGGTGGGGTTGGGACAGGCGGGGGATGGGCGTGAGAAGCTCGTTCATGAACCAAACTCTGTTTTTATTGGCTGGTTAACGGCGGGTCACTGTGGCTTTTTAGAAATGCTTGTAGTACCACCTGGAGAAGCCAGAGGACTATAGTTTTTTTCAGAGATTACTTGTCTAACATCAGTCTGTCAGGAGATAGTGACAGAGTGAAGAAATATGTTAAAAATATATTTTTAGAAAAGTTACATACAGCAGCTTTAAAGTAGGGAGACGTGCATTCCTTCAAGGAATGCTTTGGATAACTGTTTCCTCAGAAGTCTTACATGATGGTCGTAAACAAAGAATAAAATCATTCCTGTGACAGTAACCTCTATTTGCTGAACAGACCACGATGTGATACAAATGCAGTTTGGCTCATGATGTAATCCTTTTATTCATAGCCGTTTAGACGTTTAAATAAAAGTGCCTAAGAAAGGCCCATTTGTCTCGTCCTTTATGGTTTCATTTTCTGCCGCGCTCCGTCTGCATCTGGATGTAAAACTCTTTATTTATCCTTCTTCTTTCTCTCAAAGCTCGCCCTCACATTCAGCCCTCCCCGCTGTGCCTCCTAAATGCCATCTGTTACATTTTGGCCGGAGCTGGCAGAGGATGCAGGAGGGAGCGGACTCGCACTGGCACCCCGTCTCTGAGATCACACACTGACCTCCCTGGCAACATCTGAACCAGAGCAGGAGGATGTAAAACAGGACAACCTCTACAAACCAAGCTCGTTACTGCAACAGGAGCATATTTAGCTGAGTTTGGAAAACATTTTCATTGGAGCTCAAAGGACTGATTTTATTCTAAAACAACAACAAAATAATCAGTTTCTGAGTCAATGTAGTTCCTTGTACTTATTTTAAAACGTCTGTTTACAACCTTTTACTGCTCCTTTCACATTTTGTTCTGGCTCAGCTTCTTTCAGCTTCCTTTTGCAAATAAATTTGAAAAAAAAATTCAGCTACTTTCAGCTGTTTTTTCCAGCCGTTTTGCGCTCTTTTCTGATTCTTTCAGCTAACTACAACATTTTTGTGCTTTTTCTAACTTCTTTCTGCTAATTTCAACCTGTCATGCTCTTTTCAGCTTATTTCTGCAAGTTTTAGCTTTTTCTACTATTTCAACTACCGGTACTATTTAGCTGTTTTTATGCTAATGTACCGTTATTTGTTTTACTACTTGTTTTATTGACATTTAATTCTGTTGCACTTTGTAGCAGATTTTCATTAATGAAAAGTGCGTTATAAATTAAATTCATTATTATTATTATTATTAAGCATTTTCAGCTAAATCCACATTTTTAGCACTCATTTCAACTTTTCAGCCTAATTCAGCAAAAATTTGCTCTCTTAACGTCCTTCTGGTTATATAAGATTCCTTAAGCTTTTTTAAAGCTACTATTTGGCTGTTTGTTTTATTTCAAATTTCTGCTTTTTTCAGATAATTTCCAAATTTGTGTGCTCATTTCTACGGAAGAGCATTGCATTCACCAAATAAAATAAAAATTGACTCAGGATCTCATAATTATGAGATCAGGATCTCATAATTATGAGATACTATCTCATAATTATGAGATCTTATCTCATAATTATGAGATCTTATCTCATAATTATGAGATATTATCTCATAATTATGAGATACTATCTCATAATTATGAGATCTTATCTCATAATTATGAGATACTATCTCATAATTATGAGATACTATCTCATAATTATGACATCTTATCTCATAATTATGAGATACTATCTCATAATTATGAGATACTATCTCATAATTATGACATCTTATCTCATAATTATGAGATCTTATCTCATAATTATGAGATACTATCTCATAATTATGACATCTTATCTCATAATTATGAGATCTTATCTCATAATTATGAGATACTATCTCATAATTATGAGATACTATCTCATAATTATGACATCTTATCTCATAATTATGAGATCTTATCTCATAATTATGAGATACTATCTCATAATTATGACATCTTATCTCATAATTATGAGATCTTATCTCATAATTATGAGATACTATCTCATAATTATGAGATACTATCTCATAATTATGAGATCTTATCTCATAATTATGAGATACTATCTCATAATTATGAGATCTTATCTCATAATTATGAGATAAGATCTCATAATTATGAGATAAATTAGAAAGTCATTGTTGAGCTACACTACAGAAAAAGTGGACAATGACGGCGCTATCTGATTTGATATGCTTTTATTTCCTCTTAGGAATGAGACACTGGGAAATACTGAGTTTACTTAATGAGGATGGCTATATTATTAGTATGTCGACACTGCGCAGGTGTCTTAAGTCCTTGGGGTTGTTTAGGCGAAAAGCCCACTCTGACCTGCTGGAAGTAGCTCTCTTCCTCCAGGAGCAATTAAACAAGCACGGGATGCTTCATGGCTACAGATTAATGCATCTGAAATGCATCCAGGCTGGCTTGGTGGTGTCACAAAGAACTGTCCGGCATCTGCTCAAAATCCTAGATCCCGAAGGAGTACAGCTGAGGCTACGGAATCGCCTGAGACGACGTTTGTACAGAAACCCAGGTCCCAACTTCATGTGGCATGTCGATTCATATGACAAACTAAAACCATATGGAATCTGTATCAATGGGGCTGTTGACGGATTTTCTCGTATGGTCATGTGGCTCCATGCTTACAGCACAAGTAGCAATCCCCGGGTTATTGCTGGGTACTTCATTGATGAAGTGGAAAACAGGATCGGCACTCCCACGCGCATCAGGTCAGACCTGGGTACTGAGAACTGTTCAGTGGAGCAGATGCAGATATTTTTAAGAAGTAACCATGGAGACGAATTTTCTCAGAGATGCTACATTACTGGCTCAAGTAATCACAACCAAAGGATTGAACAGTGGTGGGGATTTTTAAGAAAACAACATGCACAATATTGGATCAATGCCTTTCACGATTTAAAGGACCTGGACCATTTTACAGGGGATTTCCTTGATAAAAGTTTAATCCAGTTCACCTGCCTGGAAATAATTGAGGTACAGTAAGTCATGCTTTTTGTTTGTAAACATGTTGGATTGGTAGCTAATAAATTGCTAACTTCATTCAATTCAATAAATTAGTAGTATTCATTATACACTGCTGTATTGGATTCTTTAACAATCTTTCCTTTCCATACCCTGTATATATGTCTGACATAATTCCAAGGGCACAATCAGCTGTGCATTTTTTAAATTAAAAATATGCATTCCTAAAATCATCTAAAGCTAAAATCAGACTTAGCAGTCAGACTTATATAAGAGTAGCTGTCTTCTAAAAATGCAGAAAACGTGTTTATGTCATGCTCAAAATTCTGAAATGCCAACTACTGACATCTAAAAAAGCTAAAAAAAGTCTGGTCCTCTGGACATTCAAAAAACAAAACAAAGCAAAAAAATAGTAGAAACGTTTCGTCTTTCGTCCGAAAGACTTCCTCAGTTTGAGATGCTGTATTCAGCTCAGTCTTATAAATAGCACAGTGGATCAACCAGGGTCCTCGTGCTTATATAAGTCTAATAACACTAAAATGCGTCTATCTTTTAAGTAATTTTGTTCAATGTAGTATAAAGTGGTACCACAACTAACTGTGTTATTCTGACTTTTTTTTACAAGTATTTATGCCATTTCAATTATCTTTATTAACATTTTTAAATTGTAAACTTGTCATAAAAAACTGAAGAAATGTTGCAGTTAATTTATCAGTTTCTTTGCAACCTCTACAGAAAAATAAATGTACAGTAAATGGTATAAACACACAATAATCACCGTAAATTAATGTATTTGTTTTCCAGAGGGAGCTGCAGCAAGTTGCTCATTTGTGGAACTGCCACAGAATTCGTGCTACCAGGAATGCTGTTTCCCCAAGTGGACGACCATTGATTCTGTACAGCTTTCCCCACCTTTTGGGCACTGAAAACTACCTCAAGACAGTATCTCATCAACAAATACAAGCTTGTAGAGAGGAATGCCTACCGAGAGGCCCACATCCATGTGATGAAACTGTTTTTGACATTTGTTGCCTGGCAATGTCAGAAAACTATCTACACCCACCTAATACCCCAGAAGAAGCAATTGAGCTTTACCTGTTTTTACGAGCCTACATCAGAACTCAACTGTAAGGAGTAGGCTATTGCTGCTGTAACACGGGTATTTTGTGGAAGAGTAGCCTATATACACAACTTATAAGGCTATGGCATACTTTATGTTTGTCACATGGATGCCTTTTTGTCTACGTGTATTTTGAAATGTTTCAAATTAACATTCCTCAGTGCACACAGAATATTTGACTCTAGGCTACACGTCTTGCCAAGCAGATATGAAAAACGGTAATAACTCACAAATTTTAACACATTTTTGTGTTTTACAGAGTACTCATTATGTTTACAAAATATTCTGTTTTGTACAGTTTTTTTTTCAATCTATGTGTTCAAACGGTGAATGACAGGTTAGCATTTGTATTGCATCTGTTCCTTAATTTGTGCTGAAAGTAGTCGAAGGGTAAATATGCTTTTATCATTTTCATGTACAGCATCCTGTCTGAGGGCTGCTACATTTCAACACAATGGTGTGCTTTTAAGTGTGTGTGTGTGTCTGTACGATTTCTTTTTAAAATGAGGTCCTTCTGTGTTATTTAGGTGCACCGTTTTAAAAGGTTGAGCTCTTTTTGTTCCTTTTTGTGTTTTTTATTGTGGATTTTAACGGTTCTCTCTGGGTACTCTGGCCTCCTCCCACACACCAAAAACATGACTAGGTTAATTGGTCATTCTAAATTGTCCTTAGGTGTGAGTGAGAGTGAATGGTGGTTTGTCTCATGTTTTGCAATTTCACCAAAAGACAAATGTGAAAATATACACCATCACTAAGCCTGTGCTTTAGTTAAAAAAACAAAAAGGTTTTTTTTAAGTTTGTGTCATTGATTCATTCTATTTTGAATGGAAATGGCACCTAATCCTAAAGTGAAACACACACAAGCTGCAATAAAGAACAAATTTATTAAATGGTAGAAGTCAGCAAACATACAAGTGCAAGTGCAACTGTACCTTTTTCTTTCAAAAATGGAATACATCAAAACTGTGACAGGTCAATAACACATTATTGGTCCCATCCCCAAGAACATGTATAAAAACGTGTATGCAAATTGTCTTTGCTCATACACTGGAAAAAAAAAAAAAAAAAAAAAAAAAAAGAGTACCGGTAGGTAAATGAGGTCAATAATTCAAACAAGGACCTTTTTTGGAAGCACCTTTTTGAGTTCAGTTAACAAATGAATCCAGCGCTCAAGTGATAAGGTGTGAGGGGCTTACCCTATTACTTTGTAATCAACCCCTCAAAAATGACAGAACAGAAAAACAAACTTGGAAATTAATTTGAATCAACTGTTACTAATTTACGTATTCTTTCTGAAACTGAATACATCAAATCTGTGACATAATTACACAGCCAAAATAACAACAACAACAACAAAAACACCAGCCCAAAAAACAAGCAAGCAAATAAAGACTGATGGGGCAGGCCAAGAAAATAGTATTGATCCCATCACAAGAAAATTTCAAAACATTTATATGTAAGATTTATTTTACTCATAAACTCGAATATGGAATTTGAAATGTGAAACATTGACATTTTGGAACAATTATTTTAAGTTCAAAATGAACTGAATAATTCAATGATGTTACTCAGCTCTCAAGGAATGAGGGGCCAGCCCCATACCCTGTCAACACAGCAAGAATACAAACTTCATAAGAACATTAAACCATCAATGTTTCAGGGGCTTTAATAGATCAAACACATTCTGTTAAGTACACAAGTAGAAAAGAATGAATTAAAAGGGATTAGAAAAATGCTCTTCATGGAACAACCTGGGGAATCAATTATTTTTACAAGACTGCATGTTCTCTGTCATGCTGAGGGAAAATGACACTTGTTACTGAAAAAAAAACACTCTGTATTATACTTGCAAAACTGTCCAATTAACCAAGTTTTAATATAATACATGAGACCAAAAAGAATTGATCTTGTGTCGAGACAGATTTCCTAAACAAGATCAGAATGTGTAAGATTAATCCTGTTACCAAAACACACAAGATTATTTATCTTGTTAGCTTGGAAAATTGAGTCAAATTAATTGATTTAAACAATGTTATGTAAAATTGTCTTACTCCATTGGCAGATATACTTTCACTTAATTTGAGTCAAATTTCCAGGCTTACAAAAATAATCACACATTCTGGTAACAAGACGATTACTGTAATCTTTCAAATTAATCAAATTTCTTGTTTAGTACATTTGTCTCAAAACAAGATCAAAATTTTTTGGGGGGCTGAATATTTTATAACTTTGTTAGATGGACAGTTTTTTTTCATTGTTGATAAAAAACATAACATGATGGAAAACTTAACATTTGAGAATCACATTGTGTTGCCTTACTATGACATCATCTTACGAGATCAGGATCACAAAACTTTTATGGTATTTCTTACCATACCAGGAACAACATCTGGAACATTTTCACATAAAACAATGTTAAACAAAAATACAGCATTGGAGACTGCAAAAATATGGATTTTCCTGAGGTTGCTGGATAACTTGTTAGACTGTTAAATCTATTACTTGAAGAAGTCACTGACATAAAGAAACAAAGCCAAGTTTGACTCTGCATATTGGGTTTTCATTTCTGTCATTGAATATTTCGTAAAGTTAACCTCTTCTTCATGTTTCAAATATTAACGACCTGAATATCATCAATGGCTACAAGGAACCTGACTATGGTGTGTACCATAGTTTCTTACTACACAATGTCCATAGTGTAGTAGTTACTTGTCAGTACATTTTCCATCTCAACTCTTAGCTCTGGGTAGGACTTATATGTGCATGGTAACTCCAAAACTGCTCCACAGGTGTGTGCAATTGGCCGACGTGCCAGTCCTTCCAAAGCTGTAAATATAACTTCAACTCTTGTGACACAGATGACATCTGAGCCTGTCACAAATCGAAGCAACCTTCTGAGACCAACGTCATCTAATCCTCGAATGTATTGCTGCAGAAATCTGAGGGCTTGTCTCTCAGCAGGAGTCACTGGAGTTGCTTCAATCAGCTTCAGAACCTTTCTGCAAGTTGGTTTTTTTTCTTCATACAAGACCTGTATTGTTGCCGTTGTGGTTATGGCTGTCCTCAGTGGTTGTCCAGAGACTGCTGACATGTAATCAAGAGCATATTTAGGTTCTTGAATGATTTGTTTGTGTGCTACTTGAAGGAGGACTGCTTTAAGGTTCTCTCGTGATGGAACCATTTTCACTCCCAGTCGATCCAGTAGATCTATTAACTCATCCTGGGTATCACTGTCAATGTCTTCCTGTAAAGAAGTTGCTATGAGATCTCTCTCACACTGACTAAGATACATCAGGAAAGATTCAAACAGTATGTCATTACACACAGCATGTTCTCCAAATATCAGTGCTGTGGTAAATGCTGGAGCAAGGCGCAATGGAAAGTATCCTTGGTCCAAAAATCCTTTGGCCAATATTCTTCCCACAGCCTTCCATTCTTCCTCCTGCCATTTTGGTGACAGGGACGGCACTCTCATGTCTGCCCCCTCTGCTGCACAATCCAGAAATTCATTCCAAAAAGCAGCATAAACATCCCTGGCCACACCATCTGCATCAGTGCCCTTTTCATTAATAAAGCTGTACTTTAAGGGGTACTTCAGAATTCTTTCATCTTTGAACTGACAAATCATTTCCTCTAACAAATTTACTCTATGTAGTTGGACACCTACTGTAAGTAGCTGATAGTCTGCATCAAAACGTGAAAAATCTGTATGTTCAACATGGTTCTCTGAGACAGGAGTGGATGTGGAAGGGGCTATGCTGATCCTTTCCTCTGCTTGAGGGAAAAATGGAACAGTGTCATCCGACTTGGTCTCTGAGAGCAGGCCATAGTGTGCATTATCGTTTGAAAGGACAGTGTGGTCAACATAAACTCCTTGAACAGGTGTGGATGTGGAAACAGCTACCTCAATGAAATCCTCTGTGGAAATAAAAACTGGAACAGTGTCATCTAGTTGGCTTGCAGACGGTACAGCTACCAGGCCACCTATGAACACCTCTGAATCATTCGACAGGGAGGTAAGATCAACTATGTCAAAAATGTCACTGGAACTCCCATGGTTGTATGCAGCTGTTGTAGATAGTTCTTCTTGTGATTTATTCACACTAACTGGCTTTTCCTGCTGCTGATCAGAAATATCTGTTGGCTGATGCTCTTCCACAGTGGCACCATATCTGTCCATGTTGCTGTCAACTTCTGCATCAGTCATGTCTACCCGACTTGTGTTTAGGTAAAACCGTAATATTCCAAATTTTGACAGTGCGTATAAGTCACCAACTGTAGTGCTTTCCTCAAGTTCTGATTCCTTAAAATCAAATATATTGTGAATAAAGTCCTCCCATTTTCCCTTTGTTGACTTACCATGTGGGAAGAAGAGGTCTTTTGCATGAGACAAAAGGTCTTTTTTGGTGGATGACTTTGATACAATAAGAATCCTTGTGCCCCCACCAGAACGCTTTCTGACTTGTTTTCCCTCATGTATCCACCCCAACTCTATTTTTCGTTCAGCTTTTATAGCATTTTTAGGTTGTTTAAACCTTGCTTTTCTTTCAGGCCAGGGTTCCTGATCAGAATCCTCATCCTGGCTTGCTGTAGCCGTCCTCATTTTCTTTCGAAGCTTTTCAAGAAGAGTCATCCTTGAGCATTTGTCTTTGTTTTGTTTTTGCTTGTCCAGACAATACCGTCTCGTGGCAATCCTATCCCCGTACACGGGTATGTAGCGTGCAAGGCAGGCATCCTCTATTTCTCCAATAACTGATGTATCAATCTATGAAGAAACATAAAAAATTAGCACAGCTAGCATTAAATGAACTTGCAAACTTTTACTGCTGTACATATATACAAGTTGGGAGAATCAAGTCAAGTCAAGTCAAATTTATTTATATAGCACAGTTAGAACAGATAAACTGTTATCAAGGTGCTTCACACACACACAACATAAAAGAGGCTCAAAAAATTTACAGAACAGTATCACACATCAATACAGTAGTAGCAATTCTGATATTAACAGCAGTAAAGTATAATAAAAATGTATAAGAACAATATTAAAATGAAAACAGTAAAAATATATACACTACGTCAGCTCACACAGTATGAAACACCAGAGAGAACAGATGGGTTTTTAGCAGGGATTTGAACAAGTGAAGGGAGGAGGCCTGTCTAATGTTGAGGGGCAGGTTGTTCCAGAGTTTGGGGCCGGTGACTGAAAACGCCCGATCTCCTCGGAGCTTCAGATGTGTTTTTGGAACCACCAAGAGCATCTGATCAGATGATCTCAGGGCCCGCGGTGGAACATATGGTTCCAGCAGCTCAGAGAGGTAGAGGGGAGCGAGGCCATTCAGGCATTTGTAGGTCAACAACAGGATTTTAAAGTCGACTCTAGTTCGCACGGGGAGCCAGTGCAGTGAGGAGAGAACAGGTGTAATGTGCTCAAACTTACGTGTACCGGTTAAAAGCCGAGCTGCTGCATTTTGCACGAGCTGGAGGCGTGAGAAGGAGGCCTGACTGATCCCAGCGTACAGTGCATTACAATAATCCATGAATTGAATGAAGAATGAAGGGGGTGCATTGGCACTGCAGGTCTGAATGCTAAATTCACCTTTGTTTTTGGTAAATGTGGATATTTTTTGCCTCATTCACATTACCTTTCTATTTCAGTCTCCATTGTGAAATGTTAATAGTTCTGATGCAATCTGCATGTCAAGTAGAAGAGCTGACATCCCACAACCTGTTTTGTTGAAGGAAGTACCAATGTATGCTTCATTTCAGCATGCGTTGATGTGTGGGATTCTGAAGTTATGTAGCCAGAACAAATGAAATTACTGTCTAACCTGCTTTACATTTACACTTGTAACCCAATGTTTTTTTTTATATTCTCTTGATGGATACTCCAGTACATAATTTTATTTTTTGAGCGGGAGGGACATACTGAGATAAAAAACAAACTGATTTACTGATTCCACCACGTTAGTATCAATACAGCATGATACTAACATTAGCATCTGCTGCTGTAGATTCTCGATGGTCCAGGACACTGAGCATTAAAAGAACAAAAGACAAAGCAACTGGACTTCTGTTCTGTAGCTGACAATGGGGCATTTTAAAATTTAAAACGTAAATTGGTATCATTATTATGATTACTTGGATCAATCCGCTCTGCCCTACCTCAGGGACATACAGTGTGGTGTGAAAGTTTGGGCAACCTTGTTAATTGTTCTGATATACCTTAATAAATCATTGAGTGTTTGGATTTTTTTTTAAATCAGTCAAATATATCATATAGGAGACAAACACGGTGATATTGATAAATCTTGAGTAAAGTTTTTTTTTGTTTTGTTTTTTTTGGTACCCAAATTTATGCACCTGCCTAATTTTGTTTAACCAGTTATTGTACACTTTCTGTAAACCATATAAACTTCTTTTCACTTCTCAATATCACTGTTTGTCCCCTATATGATATATTTAACTGATTTTTTTTAACCAATCAATGCTTTATAAAGGTAAATCAGGACAATTAACAAGGCTGCCCAAACTTTTGCACCCCACTGTAAAGGCTCCGGCTGAGCTCAGCGTACGACCTGTACGCCACTCTACGCGCGCATTCTGTGCACACGCGTTCGCTGGCACAGCTCTGCTTTCATTCTCGCGTTAAATGCTCACGTTTTCGCTCCAAATTCTTGTTGTAATTTGAGCAGCTGCGTGCAGAGCGTCTACCTACGGGACAAACTGAGGTCGCTGATTGGTCATTTGCTGACACACCTACTGAATTGATTGACAGGTCGAGTGGGAGACAAAAAAAATGCATGAGCTGTCAGGCTGCAGCTGCTGCGGTGTTTCTAAACTTTATATGTTAATAAAAAGTTCTAAAAAATAAAAACAGGGAGCCTTGGTCCTGCAGCCCACAGCCCACCAGGAAATATTTAGAACGTCGCGCAGCCAGGTAGGACATGAGTTATTATTCGCTCGTGACAAATTCATTAATTTCAGTCATGGAGTTGCGGAGGAGGAAGCGATCACTTGACTTTTGGCAAAACAACAAAATAAAAGTCCAGATCAGCGATGAAGAAGGGGAATTTAATTCATTTGTGTAACATACAAAACAGTCCGGCGCCGGGCAATTTATTGTGAGACAACGCGCATCGCGTACGCGGTTGTAAAATTTGAGCTTTGCGCGTTCGTGCCCTGCGGGGCTACGCTTGTGCCTCTGCGTACGTACGGCGTAGTGCGGCGTACTGCATTACGCTGAGCTCTGCCGGGGCCTTAAGAGTTGGATGTAATGCAACCTGAGCATTCATGCTGAGGTAGAACTGAACACTGGCTGCATATCGGAATCAGTGCCACCAATGGAAGTGGCTCAAATCAGATTTTTGCTTGGGTGAAAAAGGAATTAGACTGTAATGAAAAAGTGTGATTTGTGTCACATTTACCAGGTTTGTTGGACGCTGGATTACACAAGTCTGTCAACTAATAAATTGATTAATTTATATAACTATATTATTACATGTAGTTATGAGGGGCATGGGCCAAAAAGGAGGATTGTCTAAAATATTTAGCCATGAAATATTCATTTTGAAATGTTTATAAGATGTTAAGTTAAATGTAAAAAAATTGCACTTGCAGTTTTTATTTTCTTACATTTTATTTACCGTAACTTAAAATTTTATAGTTTAAATGTCAGCTCACAGAAGAACTTTAAACAGTTTTTCAGTAAGTTGTTCTACAATTCTGGTTCAAATAAAGAACTTTATTTTATTATTATTATTGTTATTTTTTAGACACACACAATTTGGGCTCAACTACCTTTTCACCAGTAAAAAACTTGGTCTATAGGCTATTAATTCGCAGTTTTGTAAACCCTATGCCCATAGGTAAAATTTGTTAGATTTCAAATAATACACTTTACATACTCATTGTTAAGGAAATGGTATCTGAATCCATGTCATGAAAGTGGAATTACCTTGTCTTCTTGCATTTGGTCGATTTTCTCCTCAGCAACACCTCGCTTTCTGAGAAACGCCCACAGATCATCACATTTCTCTGCCATTTCTTTCCTGCACTGACCAAACGAGAGATATCAAATACAAAGGTTAGGTGAAGAAGTTGCTAAAACAGAGCTTACACATAAGGTCATAAAAAACCCGTCATTTTAACGTTTGCATGATCATTAGACAATTATCTAATTCCCATAAGCGGAGCACCTTAAATGTTTCTTGTAAAAACAAAAATAATATAGAGGAAATTTATTGGCATTTAAGGTACAGTGGCCCAGTAGCTGAATATAGACATCCACATGAAAACTTTACAAACTACACCAAACATGTGCTCGTGCTGCTGAGCTTGGCAAGGAGTACCGATGTACAGTAGTTCACAAGCTATCAGCTAGCTACACGCTAACAGAACGAATTAGCTAACATTACAGATACAGACAAATAAGATTCGGATTACAAAAAGCAAAAGTTAGCTAGTAAGTATGCAAGGCTACTTGCACTAAATTTCTGTAAATCATGTCACTTACCGTATCCTCCGTCGGTATGTCAAATCAAACAAGTAGCGTTCAGATCAGAGCTGGTTCAGATGAAGACCGGAAATACTTCTTCTAACCTTCAAAATAAAAGAGTGGCGTCGCTATCGTTCTATTTTGTAAAAGGTAAAGCGGTGTTTTCTTTCAATCTGACTCGCTTGTTTGCAGGTTACCACAGCAAAAAAAGCACATTAGTAAAATCGTTATCTATGAGCCTTCTTTAATGTTCTAGCAACACATGTCCATTAGCTTATAGCCTTTATTTTGGAAGTAGCTAGCTGTAACTTCCTGTCCTTTCGGAGATCCTGATCTCAAAATTACGAGATCAGTCCTGATCTCGTAATTATGAGATCAGTCCTGATCTCATAATTATGAGATACTATCTCATAATTATGAGATCAGGATCTCATAATTATGAGATACTATCTCATAATTATGAGATAACATCTCATAATTATGAGATAAGATGTCATAATTATGAGATAGTATCTCATAATTATGAGATAAGATGTCATAATTATGAGATAGTATGTCATAATTATGAGATAGTATGTCATAATTATGAGATAGTATGTCATAATTATGAGATAGTATCTCATAATTATGAGATAAGATGTCATAATTATGAGATAGTATCTCATAATTATGAGATAAGATGTCATAATTATGAGATAGTATCTCATAATTATGAGATAGTATCTCATAATTATGAGATAAGATGTCATAATTATGAGATAGTATCTCATAATTATGAGATAAGATGTCATAATTATGAGATAATATGTCATAATTATGAGATAGTATCTCATAATTATGAGATAATATGTCATAATTATGATATAGTATCTCATAATTATGAGATACTATCTCATAATTATGAGATCCTGATCTCATAATTATGAGATCCTGAGTCAAAATTTTTTTAATTTGGTGAATGCAATGCTCTTCCGTAGTTTTAAACCGAAGGTATCGTCCATAGATATAATAAACAAGTGTTTATTATATCTATGGTATCGTCGACGATGCATTTTCACAAGCTATTTTTACATTGCCGTAACTCTGCAACCGTTTGCGCTATCAGAAAAATTTAAACAGTGTTTGAAAGAAAAAAGAGTGCGCTTTTATGCTGTTTTTGCTACAGTTACGGTAGTCACTCTCTCTCGGCTGCAGCCCTGGGGAAAAGCGAGGCTTTTGTCTTCGGCAGAAAGGAATGCAGCGTGAGCAGGCAAACATGAGCTGCAGAGCAGAAACTTTGTCAAAACTAATGTTTTTCAAGGAATAAAAAGACAATAAGGAGATTCCTAGATGATTTGGAGAAGTTTCTTTTTGTTCTTCTGAAGAAAAAGCTGAAAAAACATTTGATCTAATAACTTTTTGAATTTTATTTCTGAATGAATGAGGCTCGCTTGTTACTTGTGGATAATAGTTTTTACTGGGTACACATAATAGGATGTATTTATAGTTTTATTTTATGTTGATTTTAGAATAGTTTATCAAGTCTATAAGATATTCTAATCATCAGTTTGTACTTTGTCTGTGTAGAAGTGCACTATATATGAAAGTCTCAATACAACAGCACCACACCACATTGCTGTGACCAACTCATTCCTGATACACAAGGACCAGTGTGTCACTATGAGAAGTAAGATGATGACCAGAGATTCCAAGAAGAGCTGGCAGCACACCTCCTAGGTGTTCCTCTTCGAAATGAGCCACAAAAAGGAACCTGTAGACCATCTCCAGCCCCATGCAGCAATGATCAGGCAATGTCTCAGAGAGCAAGCATGGGAAGGCGGCGCTGCAAGCACTGAATAAGAAAAGCACAGCCTGGAGTTGTGAGGCCTGTGATGTGGGCTTGTGCCTCAGCTGGAGAGAAACTGCTTCAGGGAATACAAACAAAGGCTCAGGACAATAATAAGAAATGGGGGAGGGGAAAAATCGCCTGTAAATAGTTAGAATTGTTAGTCTGTTTCTTGTTTGTAAAAATATGTGGGAATAAAAAAAACATTGTAAATGTGTTCTATAGTGTTGAAATTGTTAATTTGTGATGCAAAATCTGTACTTCATGTACAAATGCAAATTTTTATTTGCATAAAATCACTAAAATATATTTTCGTTTTTTGTTTTTTAGTGATATTAAACAGTTTTAATAGTGGTTTAGTATCAAGTATAATGTAAAACAATGCCAGATATTGAAAGTTCTACATATTCTGGAAAAATGTGCTGAAGCACTGGGCCATAGGACATTTTCTTCCTATTTTCTAGTGAAAAACAAGTAAAAAAATGCCAGGCGGAAATTTGAGGCAATTTGAGGCTTAGGTGTAAAAGGGTTAAGAGGCGGTAAAGTTATTGTTTGGTTTATTTAAAGTGGGCTTGTGTAGAAGAAGTCTCTCTTACCTATTGTAGACAACTGAAGGGCAGAAATACTAACTTTGGAGGGTCTTACAGAACAAGTGAAAAGCAGGTCAGGCTGACTGATCCTCAGGTGAAAACCACTAAGACAAAGCTGTTCACTGACTAACCCCGGAATTACACTGCACGCGGCTCCGCCCCGCTGCGGTCCGCATGTCGCAGCTGACGTGAGTCCTCGCCCACTGCCTCCGCTCCCCTCAGGTCCGCCTGGATGCGCCGCTCCAAGACACGTGCGAGATCGCGCGATAAATCAAGTGAAGTCAGAACAAAACAATTCATTCGGTGGAAGAAGGAGAACAACTGTAGAGAGACTGCTGCCTTGATCTTCTCTCGTAAATAAGCTACATGGTTTGAGCAACAGGAAGTGATGTTTACATTTCAGAATAAAATACGTTTTTATTTATTTATTTCTTGTATTGCGTTTGTAGGCGTAGTCATAGTCATAAATATAATAGTTTAGTCATAGAATAGTCATAAATGATAGTTTGACAGCATTTTTGTACAAATAAATCCGTATAGAGCTAGGATTAGTCCGCCCGTGGTGATTTTATTTTGTAAATACGGAAGTTGTGCTCGTTCCTTTTCCTGTTGGTGCGACGTAATCTTCAAAAGTTGACTCCGGCACAGCTCCGTCATCCGGCAGAAATAGAAAATTTTCTAATTTTGACGGACTGCCGTCCGCTCTCCGCAGCTCGCCGCCGCCGTGTGGAGCCAGTGTAAACTCTCTCATTGATTATAATGGGTGCGTATTTGCTGCGGAGGTCGGACCGGAGCGGGGCGGAGCCGCAACGCATGTGGTGTAATTCCGGACTAACGCTACTCTAACTGTACTAATGCCATCATTGTTTGAGTAAACACTTTATTGTAGAATGTTATGTCACATTGCCTCACCATCTGATGGTTTTTACAACTCAATGTGTTATAAATGTTTAAAAGTGTGACATGTTTTAGGGTCGGATTTAGCTTTTCTCTTGGCTTTGTGTTGCTCTACTCTTAAATGAAGGAATTACCCCAACCTTTTCTAATAGAAAGCACATTCACTAGTGTTTCCCTGAGTTTACATGCCTTGGCAGGGCGTTTGTCTCCTCCATATTTTTTGTTGACGGGGTGGCAGACACGGAGTCACGTCTGTGTTGCGTGCTGTTTGGACCGATAGTTGTTGAGCGGGGGAGTGGGGAATAGACTGTGTGAGGTAAACAGCGCTTCCTATGTAGCTTTTTAGGTAGCACGTCTGTATTGCATGCCGTTAGCTTAGCGCTAAGTCAGGGACGGCAGATGTCGACGGCGGGGGTAGGGCACACAGTTCTGTTGACAGGGCAGGACACCCTGCTTGTATGATGGTAGGTGAAACGCTGCACTTCCATATAGTACTCCAGATCAGACAACAAATGTGATGAAGACCAACAAGAATCGGGAAGAAAATGATTTTTTTTTCATTGCGTTTGTCCTGTAGTGGACCTACCCAGGGTCAAACTAAGGTTTTTGAACTGTCCAGTGATGACCTTTACTGACCTCTCAGTAAAGCAAGACATTTACCACAAAATCATTCCATTAGTTGTAATCTGAGAATATAGTCATCAAAAGAGACTATTTCTATCTTTGATTTTATTCTAATGTAATCAAAAGAATAACTTTTGTCATTTTCATGATATATGTTATATGCTGTTATTCTTTAAATGTGAAACATCAATGTGTCATTTCTGCAAGTGAAAAGGTGTCAAAGTTCAGCTAAAATGTCAAACTGACTTACACTGAAATTGTTTTTGTCGAGTTTAAGCTAAAACTCTCATCTAGCGTCTGAAAGTCTCTCACTCAGATACTTTTCCTAAACAATTTCCTTCTCTGTGCTGAATTTCACCTTGAATAGTGATAACAAGTGGACCAATGAAAAAGAGACAAGTTTCTCTCCTCTCTAATTCTCTTTTAAGCTCTAACTTTGCGGAAACGCTTTAGAGTTTGCTGGGAGCTTCAAAGACATGAAGACGTCCCAAAGAGCTGAATGAATGCCTGTCACCCGCCAAGGACAGTCATTCAGCTAAGGATTGTATAACATGCCGTTATGAATCCACTTCGAACGAGCGTAAGCTCAAGACTTTGTTTATTCCTTCCTGGAATAAGTTTATCTTGAAGTCAGAGGCCAGAAGCTGACACATTTTCTGATGGTTGATGCGAAACCCAGGAGACGTTGAAACGTAAACGAATACCCTGCTCGAAGGTACTGGTTCCCACAAGGACCCGTGCATCTGAAAAGCTACAAGGTCTTCTCTCTTACCAGGCTGTCGTCAAAAGGTAAAGAGCTGTTTACAAACGTACCTGGATTTTAGCAGAAGTCGGAGGAGAAGTGTCACTTTGGTAACATGCTCACGATAATTTCCTTTAAACCATCTTCCTCCTATTCTTTTCCCTCTCAATCTAAGCTGGAAACTAATTAAGTTAAAGAGCCCTCAGACTAAATATGTTAACATCTAGTATTTATGTCTGTTGTTGTAATTCAAGTGTGCTGACGTATTAAATTGAAAGAAAGTGAAATCATGTCAATCAAGTGTAATGGTGTTAATTTAGTGATTTATTTCAAATAAATGGTAGTGTCTTTGGCATACCAACTAAGTTAATGTCTCTGTCACTCTATAGCTCTGTTTATTTATCCATCATAAAGATCACAGAAATATTGGGTAAACTGAAAAAGAAAAGAATCCGTGAAATTACTGTTCAATCTGAATAAGTAAATTAATTAAGGTAAAGAGGTCAGTATTAATAGTGACCTCCTCACTGCAAGATGGCCGCGCTCAGAGCAGCCGCAGCTTCACGAGCTCCCGGTTCATCCTTAGTTCTTAGTAATTGTAATAATGTTTTTGTACCTGACTCTGCGCGTTTTTTGCGGGTGAATTACAGCCGAACTGAGCTGTTAAGAATTGGAGCGGAATTACCACAAGGCACGGCTGAAATCAGCAACGAGCTCAAATCAGAGCTCGGGAGATTGGAACTGCTACGATCATCTTTCTGGAAGCAGACGCGCTCCAGGGGAAAGAGGAGAAAGCGATGCTCTCGAGAAAAAAAGAGAGGTTGCCGAGCAGGAGTTATGACGAGACTGCGGACAGATGCTAAAACCGGGAGACCCCCGCTACCGGCTCTTTTCCTGGCTAACGTGCGCTCGTTGGACAACAAGATGGATGAGCTTCGTTTGAGAGTAACCACGTCGGAGGAGATGGGAAGGTGCTCGGTCCTTTGTCTCACGGAAACGTGGATAAATGAGAACACTCCTGACTCTGTTTATGAGCTGGACGATAAGCTATTTTTCAGAACAGACCGGAGCACCGAGAACACGGGGAAGACAAGAGGTGGTGGTGTTTGTATCTACGTGAACAAAGACTGGTGCACGAACTGTGCCGTGATCAAAAAGCTTTGCTCAGCTGCTGTGGAGCTGATCACGGTAAGATGTCGGCCGCATTATCTTCCTCGCGACCATGCTGTGATAATAATAACAGCTATCTACATAGCACCCGATGCTAATGCTAATGATGCCCAGAGAGAAATTCATGAGCTACTCACCTCGCTTCAGTGTAAATATCCTGAGGGGTTTTTCATTGTTTGTGGAGACGTCAATCACGTAAATCTTCAAGGCTCCCTCCCTGCCTTCCATAAGCACGTCTTCACAGCAACGAGAGGTGATAAGACATTAGACCAAGTCTTCACGAATGTAAAGGGGGCGTACACGGCGAAGACACGTGCAGCGCTGGGAGCTTCCGACCACTGCTCTTTGATTCTGGCTCCAAGAGAACTACCCCCGCTGAGACGGGCAAAACCGGAACAAAGAGTGATCAAGCTGTGGCGTCAAGATAGTTCCCCCATGCTACGAGACTGCTTTGAGAGGACAAACTGGTCTGTTTTCAGAGAAGCAGCCACTGATGGAAGCTCAGTTGATCTGGAGCTGTATGCTTCCTCAGTCCTGGGCTACATAAGTACATGCTCTGAAAATGTATCCATAAAAAAACATGTCAAATATTACCCAAATCAAAAACCGTGGTTAACTAAAGAGGTGCGCACCCTGCTGGCAGCCAGGGATACTGCATTCAAGTCAGGAGATAAAGAGGAGCTGAGAATGAGGAAAAAAGAACTGAGGGATGGCATTAAGAAAGCCAAAGCCACTTATGCACAGAGAATAGAGGGACAGTTCACCTCACAAGACCCACGGAGCATGTGGAAAGGTATTAAATGCATAACAGATTACAAAGGCAAGAATAAACAATGCCCCAGGGACCCATCCCTGCCTGATGCCCTCAACAAGTTTTATGCACGTTTTGATGATCCAAATAGACCAGCTAGCACCAGACTCACCTCATCACCAGATGAAGAGCATCTCAGAGTGACCGCAGCAGAAGTGAGAGGCAGTCTCAGAAAGATTAATCCCCATAAAGCAACTGGACCAGACAACATCCCAGGGAAAGTTCTGAAGGAATGTGCAGACCAGCTCTGTGAGGTGCTGGCTGACATCTTCACCACCTCACTTTCACTGGAGTCAGTTCCCACCTGCCTGAAGACTGCCACCATCATCCCAGTTCCAAAGAGCTCCACAGTGACTGGTCTGAATGACTATAGACCGGTGGCTCTCACCCCGGTGGTCGCTAAATGTTTTGAGAAACTGGTCATGTCCCACATAAAGAAAACCGTGAACACCAACGTGGACCCTCATCAATACGCATACCGTGAGAACCGATCAACAGAGGACGCCATTTCTTCCGTGGTCCACACTGCTCTCACCCACCTGGATCAGAAGGACTCATACGTGCGCCTGCTCTTTGTGGACTTCACATCTGCCTTCAACACCATGATCCCCCAAACTCTGATAGACAAACTATCTACACTTGGACTAAGCCCCTCTATTTGTAACTGGGTACTAGACTTCTTAACAAACAGACCACAGTCCGTGAAGATCCACAACTTCTCCTCCTCCACCATAACCCTCAGCACTGGCTCTCCCCAAGGATGTGTGCTGAGCCCCCTTCTGTTCACTCTGCTCACATATGATTGTACAGCCACACTTCCAGGCTGTCATATTGTTAAGTTTGCAGATGATACAGCTGTGGTGGGCTGCATCACAAACAATGATGAGTCCAGCTACAGACAGGAGGTGGAGCACCTGGAGAGCTGGTGCAAAGAGAATAACCTTCACATGAATGTGAAGAAGACAAAGGAGATGATTGTGGACTTCAGGAGGAACAAACACACCCACGCCCCACTGAAAATGGGTGGGTCTGCAGTGGAAGTGGTCTCCAGCTACAAATACTTGGGTGTACACTTGAATGATAACCTCAGCTGGAGCAACAACACCACCAGCCTGATCAAGAAAGGTCATCAGAGACTCTACTTCCTCAGACGGCTGAGACGTGCTGGTCTGAGCAGCCCAGTTCTCACCTCGTTCTACAGGTGTGCAGTGGAGAGCGTCCTGTGCTCCAGCATCAATGTGTGGCATGGAGGCTGCACAGTTGAAGAGAGGAAAGCTCTACAGAGAGTGGTGAAGGCTGCACAGAAGTCTGTTGGAGTCAGACTCCCCACCATCGCGGACGTTTACACCTCCAGGTGCAGGAAAAGAGCCACCTGCATCATGAAGGATCTCACTCACCCAGCACACTCGCTCTTTGCCCCACTCCCCTCAGGACGGAGGTTGAGGAGCATCAAATGTAGAACCACTAGACTGAGGAACAGCTTCTACCCTGAGGCTGTCAGACTCATGAATAAATAAATAACAAGAATAAACACTGCAAAATATCACATCATGTTGATGCTGATCTGTTTCTTGTTGCTGCGTTTCACCTGTGACCATCTGCTCATAATGACTCATGTTCGTGCTGCTGTTTATAACGATGTTTTTCTACTACATTAGGGCTTAGAGTATTACTAGCTGATGCTTCTCTTAGTTAATCCTAGAATGTTATTACTGTTTTTCTCTTGCATTTGTTGTTTCTCTTGTAGTTGTTGTTGGATGTAACTGGGACCCCGTGTACATAATTTCGTTTTCATCATGTAATGGACCTACCCAGGGTCAAATTAAGGTTTTTGAACTGTCCAGTGATGACCTTTACTGACCACTCAGTAAAGCAAGACATTTACTACAAAATCATTCATTTAGCTGTAATCTGATAAATATAGTCACCAAAAGAGACTATTTCTATCTTTGATTTTATTCTGATGTGATCAAAAGAATAACTTTTGTCATTTTCATGATGTGTGCTTTTAAGCTGTGTTATTCTGTGAGAGTTAAACTGTGTTCACTGCTATGTTAAAGGTGAAATTGCGGGTCACAGAGACCCGACTGTTTTGTTTAGAAATAAGAAGACAGTTTAATCCGTTGTTTTTCATGAACAAGGCTCCAGCTGCTCTGTCTTTTCCTAAACAATTTCCCTCTGCTGCTGTAACCTTGGGTTCTGATAAGACAAGTGAACTCCTCTCTTTGTGCCTGCTCTTTAAGTTCTAAACTGTGCGAGAACGCGCCAGAGAGTTGCTGGGAACTTCCAAAGAGATGTGAACTTTCCCAAGAGCTGGACACGTGTGGTCAAGAGCTAACGACCGGCGTCTTCAGCTAAGGACTGATAACAGGCTGTTATGAGTCTACTTCGAACAAGCCGAGCTCTAAAACTTTGTTTATTCCCTCCTGGAATAAGTTTATCTTGAAGTCAGAGGCCAGAAGCTGCCACATGTTTCTGACGGCTGACGCGGATCCGAGGAGACGTTGGAAGTAAACGACCAGTTCAGACGTACGAGGGCCGGAAGGACTCTGTGCACCTGGGAGGCTGGTAATATCTTTATCAGACGCATCGTCAAAAGGTAAAGCTGTTTACAAACGTACCTGGGATTTAGCCGAAGTCGGATGGAAAGTGTCATCTCTGGTTACACTCGAGATAAATAACTTAATCTCTCCAACCTCTTATTCCTCCTATTTCTTTTCCCTCTCAACCTAAGCTGGAAACTATATTTTAAGCTGAAATGCCCCTCAGACTAAATATGTGTAACATCTAATATTTATGTCTGTTGTGTTAAATTTAAGTGTGCTGACGTATTTGAATTGAAAGAAAGTGAAATCATGTCAATCAAGTGTAATGGTGTTAATTTAGTTGATTTATTTTAAATAAATGATAGTGTCTCTTTGACATATCAAACTAAGTTAACGTGTCCATTGTCACTTAATGGCTCTGTTTATTTATCCATCACAAAGATCACAGAAATATTGAATAAACTGAAAAAGAAGAGAATCCGTGAAATTTACTATTCAATCTGAATAAGTAAATTAAGGTAAAAAGGAGGTCAGTATTAAACTGACCCCCCCTTTTAACCCCTTACAATCACATGTACTACATGCGGTGCAAATGACAATAAAGACTCTCTGACTCTGACTCTGACTCTCATAATCCTTTACAGTCCTAAGAGTTAAATATAAGACAACTGGACTACCTTTCTGGTTTCTTGACATTTCACCTCTCATCCAAAAGACATCATCAGCTCTTAAGTTTTTATAAGCTTGGACAGTTGACTGAACGGGCTCCCCTTTCAGTGTTACTCGTCTCAACAACAAATAAAAACTCAGACCCTTTTTGAAGTAATTATCCTAATTAATAATAAGCCTAAACTCCCTAATTCATTGCGAGCTGTTGGGGCCTCAGGTCTTATCTTGGACCCCCGGCCCACTTCCAGCTCAGGATCCTGGCTCGAACTCCCTCAGAAGTAATAAGTCACTCTATCACAATAAATCAAGGAAATGTGAATTCAGTTTACCAGTTGTATTAAATAAAGGCAGGAAAAGGTTACAGTTTACAGTGCTGACCTCTCCGATATGTGAGATCAAGGACCGGAATTGGCTGGACAACATGTTGTCTTTTAAATATCCTGGGTCTAGGCTCTGCCTTCTTCCAGGA
>JBBPBX010041718.1:0-28735 GCA_038048925.1 Garcialebias charrua | reverse complement strand
TACATGCTACATGCATATTACGTACATACAGAATATATACATAATACATACATGCTACATACATACATACATACATACATACATACATACATACATACATACATACATACATACATACATACATACATACATACATACATGCTATATACACACATGCTACATACACACATACTACATACATGCTACATACATACAGGCTATGTGAGTGTGACATACATACATGCTACATACTTATATGCTACATACATACACACATGTTACATACTACATACATGCTACTTACATACATACTACATACATATAGAATACATACATACATATTACATACATATGTGATACATACATACTACATACATGCTACATACATACATGCTACATACATGCTACATACATACATACATACATACATACATACATGTTACATACATACATGCTATATACATACATGCTACATACATGCACACATGTTACATATATGCTACATACATACATATATGCTACATATATACATACATACATATTACATACATACATACATGAGACATACATACTACATACATACATACATATTACATACATGCATACATACATGCTACATACATACACACATGCTACATACATACTACGTACCATACCATACCAGCTTTATTTATAGAGCACTTTAAACACCTACAGGACCAAAGTGCTGTACACACAACAAAACAATCATAATCAGGTAATAAAAATGATTAAAATAATTAAGAGTCACATAAAAAAGTGAGGAATCATACAATCAGATAATACAAGCGAATAAAATTATTAAAAGTCAACATCTCAGATGGTGTCATAGGCCAGGGAGAAGAGATGGGTTTTAAGAAGAGATTTAAAAACAGACAGGGAAGAGGCCTGTCTGATGTTCAAGGGAAGGTTGTTCCACAGTTTAGGAGCTGCCACAGCAAAAGCACGGTCTCCTCTGAGCTTGCGTTTTGTCTTTGGGACACTCAGGAGCAGCTGATCACATGACCTGAGGGATCGAGAGGGTGTGTATGGCTGCAGCAACTCGGACAGATAGGGCGGGGCAAGACCATTTTGCGCTTTAAAAGCAAATAAAAGAACTTTAAAATGAATCCTGGAATGTACGGGCAGCCAGTGCAGGGAGGCTAAAACAGGAGTAATGTGGTCAAACTTTCGTGTGCCAGTTAAAAGTCGTGCAGCAGCGTTCTGTACCCTCTGAAGCTGAGAGATACAAGAATCACTGATTCCTATATAGAGTGCGTTACAGTAGTCCAGCCGAGTGGTCACAAAGTCACAAAGGCGTGAACTACTGTTTCAAAATGCTGCTTGGAAAGAATTGTCTTCACCTTAGCCAGTTGCCTCAGATGAAAAAAAACTAGTTTTAGCACTAGAAGTCCCAGGATTTTCGACCTCCCCCCAGAAGTCCGGAAAGAGGGTCAAAAGACCCTTAGTCCAAACCAACCATTAGTGGGTCCACATTAGTGGGCCATTAACTGCCTTTTGTTATAAATATGCGTGCACACAACTCAGACACCCCCACCACACCAGACTGCACAAACTGCATTCCAATGTTTCCACCAGGTAAGTAAGACTCTGCTTGCACTTCCCCCCTTAGTCAGAAGAGAGGCCCTGACCTGAATTCACACATAACAGACCCTGAAGTTATCTCACAGTTGAACATTTTGGGACATCCACTGAACGGAAAGCTTTGTCTGCTCCAGAACAGTTTTATGCATAAAATTGTCTCATTCTGCTGTGCTGACTATCCTGTAACTTTGATGTTCTGTCAAATAAATTATTTTGCTTACAAGTACTGTCTCTCTCCTTGTCCTTGGCGCATGTATGTACGGTGCGTGCCGGCACATGCAGGTGGCCCATTGCTGTGTTCTAAAACATGCTTGACCTATTGTTGTCTGTCACCTGACGGACAGACACAGGTCACACGACATGAGGTCAACTGACGGACCGACACAGGTCACATGACCTGAGGTCAACTGATGGACCGACACAGGTCACATGACCTGAGGTCAACTGACTGACCGACACAGGTCACATGACCTGAGGTCAACTGACGGACCGACATAGGTCACACGACATGAAGTCAACTGATGGACCGACACTGGTCACACGACATGAGGTCAACTGACGGACCAACACGGGTCACTTGACCTGAGGTCAACTGACGGACCGACATAGGTCACACGACATGAAGTCAACTGACGGACCGACACAGGTCACACAGCATGAGGTCAACTGACGTACCAACACAGGTCACATGACCTGAGGTCAACTGACACAACGACACAGGTCACATGACATGAAGTCAACTGACGGACCAACACAGGTCACATGACCTGAGGTCAACTGACGGACCGACACAGGTCACACGACATGAGGTCAACTGACGGACCGACACAGGTCACATGACCTGAGGTCAACTGACGGACCGACAAAGGTCACATGACCTGAGGTCAACTGATTGACCGACACAGGTCACATGACCTGAGGTCAAGTGACGGACAGACATAGGTACATGGCATGAGGTCAACTGACGAACCGACACTGGTCACACGACATGAGGTCAACTGACGGACCAACACGGGTCACTTGACCTGAGGTCAACTGACGGACCGACATAGGTCACACAACATGAAGTCAACTGATGGAACGACACTGGTCACTCGACATGAGTTCAACTGACGGACCAACACAGGTCACACGGCATGAGGTCAACTGACGTACAGACACAGGTCACACGGCATGAGGTCAACTGACGTACCGACACAGGTCACATGACCTGAGGTCAACTGACTGGACCGACACAGGTCACATGACCTGAGGTCAACTGACGGACCGACATAGGTCACACGACATGAAGTCAACTGATGGACCGACACTGGTCACTCGACATGAGGTCAACTGACGGACCGACACAGGTCACACGGCATGAGGTCAACTGACGTACCGACACAGGTCACATGACCTGAGGTCAACTGACGGACCGACACAGGTCACATGACCTGAGGTCAACTGACTGACCGACACAGGTCACATGACCTGAGGTCAAGTGACGGACTGACACAGGTCACATGACCTGAGGTGAACTGACGGACCAACACAGGTCACATGACCTGAGGTCAAGTGACGGACCAACACAGGTCACATGACCTAAGGTCAAGTGACGGACCAGCACAGGTCACACAACATGAAGTCAACTGACGGACCAACACAGGTCACATGACATGAGGTCAACTGAGGGACCGACACAGGTCATATGACCTGAGGTCAAGTGACGGACCAACACAGGTCACATGACCTAAGGTCAAGTGACGGACCAGCACAGGTCACACAACATGAAGTCAACTGACGTACCAACATAGGTCACATGACCTGAGGTCAACTGACACAACGACACAGGTCACATGACATGAAGTCAACTGACGGACCAACACAGGTCACATGACCTGAGGTCAACTGACGGACCGACACAGGTCACACGACATGAGGTCAACTGACGGACCGACACAGGTCACATGACCTGAGGTCAACTGACGGACCGACAAAGGTCACATGACCTGAGGTCAACTGATTGACCGACACAGGTCACATGACCTGAGGTCAAGTGACGGACAGACATAGGTTACATGGCATGAGGTCAACTGACGAACCGACACTGGTCACACGACATGAGGTCAACTGACGGACCAACACGGGTCACTTGACCTGAGGTCAACTGACGGACCGACATAGGTCACACAACATGAAGTCAACTGATGGAACGACACTGGTCACTCGACATGAGTTCAACTGACGGACCAACACAGGTCACACGGCATGAGGTCAACTGACGTACAGACACAGGACACACGGCATGAGGTCAACTGACGTACCGACACAGGTCACATGACCTGAGGTCAACTGACGGACCGACACAGGTCACATGACCTAAGGTCAACTGACTGACCGACACAGGTCACATGACCTGAGGTCAACTGACGGACCGACATAGGTCACACGACATGAAGTCAACTGATGGACCGACACTGGTCACTCGACATGAGGTCAACTGACGGACCGACACAGGTCACACGGCATGAGGTCAACTGACGTACCGACACAGGTCACATGACCTGAGGTCAACTGATGGACCGACACAGGTCACATGACCTGAGGTCAACTGACTGACCGACACAGGTCACATGACCTGAGGTCAAGTGACGGACTGACACAGGTCACATGACCTGAGGTGAACTGACGGACCAACACAGGTCACATGACCTGAGGTCAAGTGACGGACCAACACAGGTCACATGACCTAAGGTCAAGTGACGGACCAGCACAGGTCACACAACATGAAGTCAACTGACGGACCAACACAGGTCACATGACATGAGGTCAACTGAGGGACCGACACAGGTCATATGACCTGAGGTCAACTGACTGACCGACACAGGTCACATGACCTGAGGTCAAGTGACGGACTGACACAGGTCACATGACCTGAGGTGAACTGACGGACCAACACAGGTCACATGACCTGAGGTCAAGTGACGGACCAACACAGGTCACATGACCTAAGGTCAAGTGACGGACCAGCACAGGTCACACAACATGAAGTCAACTGACGGACCAACACAGGTCACATGACATGAGGTCAACTGAGGGACCGACACAGGTCACATGACCTGAGGTCAACTGACTGACCGACACAGGTCACATGGCATGAGGTCAACTGACGTACCGACACAGGTCACACGGCATGAGGTCAACTGACGTACCGACACAGGTCACATGACCTGAGGTCAACTGATGGACCGACACAGGTCACATGACCTGAGGTCAACCGACTGACCGACACAGGTCACATGATGGACTGACACAGGTCACATGACCTGAGGTGAACTGACGGACCAACACAGGTCACATGACCTGAGGTCAAGTGACGGACCAACACAGGTCACATGACCTAAGGTCAAGTGACGGACCAGCACAGGTCACACAACATGAAGTCAACTGACGGACCAACATAGGTCACATGACCTGAGGTCAAGTGACGGACCAACATATGTAGCCCACTGAAAGGGACCGGGGGATTTAGAAGCCAAGTTCACTTGCGCAAAAAAGCGCAGCCTTAGTCAAATTAGTGTGCCCCCTCCTGTGGTGCGCCAGTAATGGCCTTATTTACAAAACAAAAGCGCCTGTTAACAGCTCATTATAGGATGTTAGCTAAAATCCTTCGGGTCACTCGACCCGTCTCTGGGTTCCAAAGGTAGAAATGTTGAATGACCCTTCTCTGGGACTTCTAGTGTTAGATGGCCGAAGCATCTGTCTCGTAAACAGGAGATCCTGGGTTCAAATCCCAGCAGTGCCTATGATAATATGAGTTCCTGATAGAGAACTGTGTACTCTAGAAGTAGACCTATTACGACATTTATAAATAATTCATATTAAGTAAGAAGAGAAATTGCTTTTCTATAGGGAAAAGAGTGCACCTTATAGTCTACCTGTGTGTTCATTCTTACAAAATATCATGTATACTTTTCTGGAGAAACAAGAATACTGAAAACCATCCATTACAGGCGCTGTGGCTTAGTTGGTTAAAGCGCCTGTCTAGTAAACAGGAGATCCTGGGTTTAACTCTCAGTGCTTAGCATCCATCTTAATCATTCATTTGAGTCTGAGCAAATACGTGCACACATTGGTGGCCATACACCCATAAATGTGTATTCTAAACTGCTGTCTTTCACTGTTGGTTTTAAAGAGCTCAAATTTGAATGAGTGAGAAAAAATAGCATTTTAAAAAAGTCCACTTAGCAAAAACTATTTCTAGTTAGAATTTTTTTTTTTATGTCAGAATGAACACCAACTTGCTAGTTACAGAAACACAGAACATTGTTTTATCATGTAAGAGCAGAGGCTAAATTGTAGGTTGCTGATCTTAATACAGCTATATTCTTCAAAAAGAGGTGCTGTATGTTAGATGGCCAAAGCATCTGTTTGGTATACAGGAGATCCTGGGTTCAAATTCCAGCATTGCTCTTGTTACTTTGATTTCTAGAGAACTTAGTTCTCTAGAAGTAGACCAATTAAGACCATTATAATAAATAAATATTATTATGTAACAAGATACAGTAACTTGTTTCTCTAGAACAAAATAATACACTGTCTGCACCTTACAGTCTTGTGTCTTGATTCTTACAAAATAACAAGTATGCTTATCTTGAGAAACCAGGGATAGAATACTCAATAACTTGCATTACAGGTGTTGTGGCTTAGGTGGTCAAAGCTTCTGTCTAGTAAACAGGATTTCCCAGGCTCAAGTGCCAACAGTTCCTAGCATCTTTCCTAAAGGTTCATTAGTGGCTGGGCAAAATAATGCCAGACTGGTGGCCATGCACCAGTAGATGTGTCTGGAAAACTGCAGTCTGTCACTGTTGAACAGTCTTAAAGAGCTCAAATTTGGATGAGTGAGCCAAATTTTCAGTTTACGAAAGTGAATTAAGCAAAAACTATTTCTAGATAGAAATTACTATAAATGTCAAGACGAACAAATACTTGTTAGAATTACAGAAACACAGCAAATAATTTAATCGTACCAGAGCAGATGCCCAAGATTGTTGAGCTACTTGTTGTCCTACAAATATACTTTAAAGTATGGGCGCTGTAGCTTAGTTGGCCAAAGCGTCTGTCTTGTAAACAGGAGATCCTGGGTTCAACTCCCAGCAGTGCCATTTTTTTTAACTTCCAAGTAAACATTTTAAAATTGACCTCTTTTTCAAAGTATCAACACTGAGTATTTGTATTGTTAATCGCAGTTATTGCTATGTATAACACATACCTGTCAAGTTTTGGATTTAAAAATAAGGGAAATTTTCTGCCGGGTACGCCGAGCCACCCCACTAGGCCAGGGATCTACAACCTTTATGATCAAAAGAGCCATTTCTGCCCCTTTGTTCACTAAATTAAATGTTTCCGGAGCCAACTGGGATTCTCAACTGGTGGCCCACAGACCACTTTAAGTTTGTTAAAGGACAATTTTCTGACCGGTAGTTTTCTGGCCATTGTAAAGCTGAAAATATCTAATGATTTGTTGATATTTTTACATTTTAAGACTAAAAAAGACCAGATTATCATAAAGAAGGAAAAAATAATGTGATCTTTCCCAATTAAAAAATAAAATAATGAACTATGCAGGTCTAGATAAATTATTTTAATCGTGGAAAAATTAAATATCCTACTTCAAATAAATAAAGTTAACTTATGTTTTACTCCTTCTATTAGTTCTAGTATTCACACATTTGCAAAGGAAATGACAGGAAAAACTGCTAAAACTAGCCCTTTTTGTTGTTATAAGAACAAATAAAATTCAGTTTAAAGTTAGTTTTGATCAAAGCTTGGAAGAGCCACTGCTGAGGGACCAAAGAGCCACATGTGGCTCCAGAGCCGTAGGTTGCAGCCCCCTGCACTAGCCAACCAATGTCCAGGACCCCTTACATTTTAAGACAGGTTTACAAGAAATCTAAAATAACTACCTATCAGCCTCTTTCAAACCAGTTATGTGATCACAGTCTGATAAGCCTACCTTTGTGCTGGACGGATTTTTCATGCTGACGGACATCGTTCCTTCCCCCATGAGACTAAAGTCGCAGTTACAAATCTTAAAAAACGCATAATAAACTTTAGGAAAATAAATTCGCTGTCCCATTTTTCAACATATTTACACGAAGTCTTAACTTTTTTGGCAGGGACGCGTTCTCTCTCGTTACTTCCATCTCTGTGTTTTTCCGGGTTTGTTCCTGACCGCGCCAGCCCTAACATCGCGAGAACTGCCACCGAGGCGACTGCAGGTGGCAGTTCTCGCGAGACTAGTGACAGAGGCACCGGAATGTTTTTTTTTTTTTTTTTTTAATAATATTATAATACGGGAGATTTCCGGGAAAATAATAATTCGGGATCACGACGGGAAAGAGGGGTAAAATACGGTAGTTTCCCGGCCAAAACGGGAGACTTGACAGATATGGTATAACATGGTTCCCTTGAGACAGAAAAATACACAATGTGTGCCTTACTTTGTATATTCCCGGGTCTTCATTCTTCCAACAAAACAACAAGTATACTTATCTTAAGAAAGCCAAGATAGAATACCCAATACGACATAAATGAGGTGCTGTGGCTTAGTTGTCAATGTGGCTGTCTAGTAAACAGTAGATCCTGGTTTCAATTCCCAGCTGTGCCTGTTATTTTAACTTCTTGATAGAAAACTTAGTACTATAGGAGTAGAGCTATTAAGACAATAGACTATATGCCACAGACTTCCGTTCTGGCACTTCCTCATTCATGAGCAGGACCGCGCATTTCGGGTTAGCGGGAATGACACAAAAATAAATGACTAAATACAATTAATAAAACTTCTACATACACACCAATTATACACATAAAAATCCATATAAATCTATGGCAATGTTCCCCCTACAGATAGCTGCAATAAATTGTCGCCCTAACCCCTCCTCGGAACAGCTGTACCCACCGGTGGGCGGACACAACGGAACTCACTTGTAGTGCCAGTAGCGCGCAGCTGCTTCCCGTTTCGGGTCGTTGTCATGGTCTGCTACTAGGAGCTAACGCTAACAACAACGGCAGTCGATAGGAACCGGAAGTGCGGGATGTGGCCTATATTTTAACGGAGGTACGTCACAACTACCCGTGGCATATAGCCTATTATACAAATTAAATATTATGTAAGAAGATAACTTAGTTTGCTAGAGAGAAAAGAACACAGTGTGCACCTTACAGTCCACCTGTGTGTTCATTCTTACAATATATCATGTATACTTTTCTGGAGAAACAAGAATACTGAAAACCATCCATTACAGGCG
This sequence comes from Garcialebias charrua, assembly GCA_038048925.1. Lineage (NCBI taxonomy): Eukaryota > Metazoa > Chordata > Actinopteri > Cyprinodontiformes > Rivulidae > Garcialebias > Garcialebias charrua. Next base: position 19,865 of record JBBPBX010041718.1, on the reverse strand, counting down.
CTGTGGCTTAGTTGGTTAAAGCGCCTGTCTAGTAAACAGGAGATCCTGGGTTCAACTCCCAGCAGTGCCTAGCATCCATCCTAAACATTCATTTGAGGCTGAGCAAATACGAGCACACATTGGTGGCCATACACCCATAAATGTGTATGCTAAACTGCTGTCTTTCACTGTTGGTTTTAAAGAGCTCAAATTTGAATGAGTGAGAAAAAATTGCATTTTAAAAAAGTCCACTTAGCAAAAACTATTTCTAGTTAGAATTTTTTTTAATGTCAGAATGAACACCAACTTGCTAGAGTTACAGAAACACAGAACATTGTTTTATCATGTAAGAGCAGAGGCTAAATTGTAGGTTGCTGATCTTAATACAGCTATATTCTTCAAAAATGAGGTGCTGTATGTTAGATGGCCAAAGCATCTGTTTGGTATACAGGAGATCCTGGGTTCAAATTCCAGCATTGCTCTTGTTACTTTGATTTCTAGAGAACTTAGTTCTCTAGAAGTAGACCAATTAAGACCATTATAATAAATAAATATTATTATGTAACAAGATACAGTAACTTGTTTCTCTAGAACAAAATAATACACTGTCTGCACCTTACAGTCTTGTGTCTTGATTCTTACAAAATAACAAGTATGCTTATCTTGAGAAACCAGGGATAGAATACTCAATAACTTGCATTACAGGTGTTGTGGCTTAGGTGGTCAAAGCTTCTGTCTAGTAAACAGGATTTCCCAGGCTCAAGTGCCAACAGTTCCTAGCATCTTTCCTAAAGGTTCATTAGTGGCTGGGCAAAATAATGCCAGACTGGTGGCCATGCACCAGTAGATGTGTCTGGAAAACTGCAGTCTGTCACTGTTGAACAGTCTTAAAGAGCTCAAATTTGGATGAGTGAGCCAAATTTTCAGTTTACGAAAGTGAATTAAGCAAAAACTATTTCTAGATAGAAATTACTTTAAATGTCAAGACGAACAAATACTTGTTAGAATTACAGAAACACAGCAAATAATTTAATCGTACCAGAGCAGATGCCCAAGATTGTTGAGCTACTTGTTGTTCTACTAATATATACTTTAAAGTATGGGCGCTGTAGCTTAGTTGGCCAAAGCGTCTGTCTTGTAAACAGGAGATCCTGGGTTCAACTCCCAGCAGTGCCTTTTTTTTTTACTTCCAAGTAAACATTTTAAAATTGACCTCTTTTTCAAAGTATCAACACTGAGTATTTGTATTGTTAATCGCAGTTATTGCTATGTATAACATGGTTCCCTTGAGACAGAAAAATACACAATGTGTGCCTTACTTTGTATATTCCCGGGTCTTCATTCTTCCAACAAAACAACAAGTATACTTATCTAAAGAAAGCCAAGATAGAATACCCAATACAACATAAATGAGGTGCTGTGGCTTAGTTGTCAATGTGGCTGTCTAGTAAACAGTAGATCCTGGTTTCAATTCCCAGCTGTGCCTGTTATTTTAACTTCTTGATAGAAAACTTAGTACTATAGGAGTAGAGCTATTAAGACAATAGACTATATGCCACAGACTTCCGTTCTGGCACTTCCTCATTCATGAGCAGGACCGCGCACTTCCGGTTAGCGGGAATGACACAAAAATAAATGACTAAATACAATTAATAAAACTTCTACATACACACCAATTATACACATATAAATCCATATAAATCTATGGCAATGTTCCCCCTACAGATAGCTGCAATAAATTGTCGCCCTAACCCCTCCTCGGAACAGCTGTACCCACCGGTGGGCGGACACAACGGAACTCACTTGTAGTGCCAGTAGCGCGCAGCTGCTTCCCGTTTCGGGTCGTTGTCATGGTCTGCTACTAGGAGCTAACGCTAACAACAACGGCAGTCGATAGGAACCGGAAGTGCGGGATGTGGCCTATATTTTAACGGAGGTACGTCACAACTACCCGTGGCATATAGCCTATTATACAAATTAAATATTATGTAAGAAGATAACTTAGTTTGCTAGAGAGAAAAGAACACAGTGTGCACCTTACAGTCCACCTGTGTGTTCATTCTTACAATATATCATGTATACTTATCTAGAGAAACCCGGTATAGAATATTCAAAATCGTCCATTACAGGTGCTGTGGCTTAGTTGGTCAAAGCGCCTGTCTAGTAAACAGGAGATCCTGGGTTCAACTCCCAGCAGTGCCTAGTGGCATTTTTTTCATTTCCATTCGGTGGCTGAGCAAATAAATGCTCAGACTGGTGGCCATGCACCCATAGTTGTGTCCGCAAAACTGCAGTCTGTCACACTGTCAGCGTTGAACAGTCTTAAAGAGCTCATATTTGGACGAGTGAGAATAAGTAGCCTTTTAAAGAAGTCCAGTAAGCAAAACCTTTTTCTAAGTAGAAATTACTTTAATTGTCAAGATGTACAAAAACTTGATAGAATTATAGAAACACAGAAATCATTTAATCATGCCAGAGCAGAAGCTAAATAGTAGATTGCTGATCTAAGAACAGGTATGATGCTCAAAAATGAGGCGCTGTAGCTTAGATGGCCAAAGCATCTGTCTCGTAAACAGGAGATCCTGGGTTCAAATCCCAGCAGTGCCTATGATAATATGAGTTCCTGATAGAGAACTGTGTACTCTAGAAGTAGACCTATTACGACATTTATAAATAATTCATATTAAGTAAGAAGAGAAATTGCTTTTCTATAGGGAAAAGAGTGCACCTTATAGTCTACCTGTATGTTCATTCTTACAAAATATCAGATATACTTTTCTGGAGAAACAAGAATACTGAAAATCATCCATTACAGGCGCTGTGGCTTAGTTGGTTAAAGCGCCTGTCTAGTAAACAGGAGATCATTGGTTCAACTCCCAGCAGTGCCATTTTTTTTAACTTCCAAGTAAACATTTTAAAATTGACCTCTTTTTCAAAGTATCAACACTGAGTATTTGTATTGTTAATCGCAGTTATTGCTATGTATAACATGGTTCCCTTGAGACAGAAAAATACACAATGTGTGCCTTACTTTGTATATTCCCGGGTCTTCATTCTTCCAACAAAACAACAAGTATACTTATCTAAAGAAAGCCAAGATAGAATACGCAATACAACATAAATGAGGTGCTGTGGCTTAGTTGTTAATGTGGCTGTCTAGTAAACAGGAGATCCTGGTTTCAATTCCCAGCTGTGCCTGTTACTTTAACTTCTTGATAGAAAACTTAGTACTATAGGAGTAGAGCTATTAAGACAATAGACTATATGCCACAGACTTCCGTTCTGGCACTTCCTCATTCATGAGCAGGACCGCGCACTTCCGGTTAGCGGGAATGACACGAAAATAAATGACTAAATACAATTAATAAAACTTCTACATACATATAAATCCATATAAATCTATGGCAATGTTCCCCCTACAGATAGCTGCAATAAATTGTCGACCTAACCCCTCCTCGGAACAGCTGTACCCACCGGTGGGCGGACACAACGGAACTCACTTGTAGTGCCAGTAGCGCGCAGCTGCTTCCCGTTTCGGGTCGTTGTCATGGTCTGCTACTAGGAGCTAACGCTAACAACAACGGCAGTCGATAGGAACCGGAAGTGCGGGATGTGGCCTATATTTTAACGGAGGTACGTCACAACTACCCGTGGCATATAGCCTATTATACAAATTAAATATTATGTAAGAAGATAACTTAGTTTGCTAGAGAGAAAAGAACACAGTGTGCACCTTACAGTCCACCTGTGTGTTCATTCTTACAATATATCATGTATACTTATCCAGAGAAACCCGGTATAGAATATTCAAAAGCTTCCATTACAGGTGCTGTGGCTTAGTTGGTCATAGCGCCTGTCTAGTAAACAGGAGATCCTGGGTTCAACTCCCAGCAGTGCCTAGTGGCATTTTTTTCATTTCCATTTGGTGGCTGAGCAAATAAATGCTCAGACTGGTGGCCATGCACCCATAGTTGTGTCCGCAAAACTGCAGTCTGTCACACTGTCAGCGTTGAACAGTCTTAAAGAGCTCATATTTGGACGAGTGAGAATAAGTAGCCTTTTAAAAAAGTCCAGTAAGCAAAACCTTTTTCTAAGTAGAAATTACTTTAATTGTCAAGATGTACAAAAACTTGATAGAATTATAGAAACACAGAAATCATTTAATCATGCCAGAGCAGAAGCTAAATAGTAGATTGCTGATCTAAGAACAGGTATGATGCTCAAAAATGAGGCGCTGTAGCTTAGATGGCCAAAGCATCTGTCTCGTAAACAGGAGATCCTGGGTTCAAATCCCAGCAGTGCCTATGATAATATGAGTTCCTGATAGAGAACTGTGTACTCTAGAAGTAGACCTATTACGACATTTATAAATAATTCATATTAAGTAAGAAGAGAAATTGCTTTTCTATAGGGAAAAGAGTGCACCTTATAGTCTACCTGTAAGTTCATTCTTACAAAATATCATGTATACTTTTCTGGAGAAACAAGAATACTGAAAACCATCCACTACAGGCGCTGTGGCTTAGTTGGTTAAAGCGCCTGTCTAGTAAACAGGAGATCCTGGTTTCAATTCCCAGCTGTGCCTGTTATTTTAACTTCTTGATAGAAAACTTAGTACTATAGAAGTAGAGCTATTAAGACAATAGACTATATGCCACAGACTTCCGTTCTGGCACTTCCTCATTCATGAGCAGGACCGCGCACTTCCGGTTAGCGGGAATGACACAAAAATAAATGACTAAATACAATTAATAAAACTTCTACATACACACCAATTATACACATATAAATCCATATAAATCTATGGCAATGTTCCCCCTACAGATAGCTGCAATAAATTGTCGCCCTAACCCCTCCTCGGAACAGCTGTACCCACCGGTGGGCGGACACAACGGAACTCACTTGTAGTGCCAGTAGCGCGCAGCTGCTTCCCGTTTCGGGTCGTTGTCATGGTCTGCTACTAGGAGCTAACGCTAACAACAACGGCAGTCGATAGGAACCGGAAGTGCGGGATGTGGCCTATATTTTAACGGAGGTACGTCACAACTACCCGTGGCATATAGCCTATTATACAAATTAAATATTATGTAAGAAGATAACTTAGTTTGCTAGAGAGAAAAGAACACAGTGTGCACCTTACAGTCCACCTGTGTGTTCATTCTTACAATATATCATGTATACTTATCTAGAGAAACCCGGTATAGAATATTCAAAATTGTCCATTACAGGTGCTGTGGCTTAGTTGGTCAAAGCGCCTGTCTAGTAAACAGGAGATCCTGGGTTCAACTCCCAGCAGTGCCTAGTGGCATTTTTTTCATTTCCATTCGGTGGCTGAGCAAATAAATGCTCAGACTGGTGGCCATGCACCCATAGTTGTGTCCGCAAAACTGCAGTCTGTCACACTGTCAGCGTTGAACAGTCTTAAAGAGCTAATATTTGGACGAGTGAGAATAAGTAGCCTTTTAAAGAATTCCAGTAAGCAAAATCTTTTTCTAAGTAGAAATTACTTTAATTGTCAAGATGTACAAAAACTTGATAGAATTATAGAAACACAGAAATCATTTAATCATGCCAGAGCAGAAGCTAAATAGTAGATTGCTGATCTAAGAACAGGTATGATGCTCAAAAATGAGGCGCTGTAGCTTAGATGGCCAAAGCATCTGTCTCGTAAACAGGAGATCCTGGGTTCAAATCCCAGCAGTGCCTATGATAATATGAGTTCCTGATAGAGAACTGTGTACTCTAGAAGTAGACCTATTACGACATTTATAAATAATTCATATTAAGTAAGAAGAGAAATTGCTTTTCTATAGGGAAAAGAGTGCACCTTATAGTCTACCTGTAAGTTCATTCTTACAAAATATCATGTACAGTATACTTTTCTGGAGAAACAAGAATACTGAAAACCATCCACTACAGGCGCTGTGGCTTAGTTGGTTAAAGCGCCTGTCTAGTAAACAGGAGATCCTGGTTTCAATTCCCAGCTGTGCCTGTTATTTTAACTTCTTGATAGAAAACTTAGTACTATAGGAGTAGAGCTATTAAGACAATAGACTATATGCCACAGACTTCCGTTCTGGCACTTCCTCATTCATGAGCAGGACCGCGCACTTCCGGTTAGCGGGAATGACACAAAAATAAATGACTAAATACAATTAATAAAACTTCTACATACACACCAATTATACACATATAAATCCATATAAATCTATGGCAATGTTCCCCCTACAGATAGCTGCAATAAATTGTCGCCCTAACCCCTCCTCGGAACAGCTGTACCCACCGGTGGGCGGACACAACGGAACTCACTTGTAGTGCCAGTAGCGCGCAGCTGCTTCCCGTTTCGGGTCGTTGTCATGGTCTGCTACTAGGAGCTAACGCTAACAACAACGGCAGTCGATAGGAACCGGAAGTGCGGGATGTGGCCTATATTTTAACGGAGGTACGTCACAACTACCCGTGGCATATAGCCTATTATACAAATTAAATATTATGTAAGAAGATAACTTAGTTTGCTAGAGAGAAAAGAACACAGTGTGCACCTTACAGTCCACCTGTGTGTTCATTCTTACAATATATCATGTATACTTATCTAGAGAAACCCGGTATAGAATATTCAAAATTGTCCATTACAGGTGCTGTGGCTTAGTTGGTCAAAGCGCCTGTCTAGTAAACAGGAGATCCTGGGTTCAACTCCCAGCAGTGCCTAGTGGCATTTTTTTCATTTCCATTCGGTGGCTGAGCAAATAAATGCTCAGACTGGTGGCCATGCACCCATAGTTGTGTCCGCAAAACTGCAGTCTGTGTCAGCGTTGAACAGTCTTAAAGAGCTCATATTTGGACGAGTGAGAATAAGTAGCCTTTTAAAGAAGTCCAGTAAGCAAAACCTTTTTCTAAGTAGAAATTACTTTAATTGTCAAGATGTACAAAAACTTGATAGAATTATAGAAACACAGAAATCATTTAATCATGCCAGAGCAGAAGCTAAATAGTAGATTGCTGATCTAAGAACAGGTATGATGCTCAAAAATGAGGCGCTGTAGCTTAGATGGCCAAAGCATCTGTCTCGTAAACAGGAGATCCTGGGTTCAAATCCCAGCAGTGCCTATGATAATATGAGTTCCTGATAGAGAACTGTGTACTCTAGAAGTAGACCTATTACGACATTTATAAATAATTCATATTAAGTAAGAAGAGAAATTGCTTTTCTATAGGGAAAAGAGTGCACCTTATAGTCTACCTGTATGTTCATTCTTACAAAATATCATGTATACTTTTCTGGAGAAACAAGAATACTGAAAACCATCCATTACAGGCGCTGTGGCTTAGTTGGTTAAAGCGCCTGTCTAGTAAACAGGAGATCCTGGGTTCAACTCCCAGCAGTGCCTAGCATCCATCCTAAACATTCATTTGAGGCTGAGCAAATACGTGCACACATTGGTGGCCATACACCCATAAATGTGTATGCTAAACTGCTGTCTTTCACTGTTGGTTTTAAAGAGCTCAAATTTGAATGAGTGAGAAAAAATAGCATTTTAAAAAAGTCCACTTAGCAAAAACTATTTCTAGTTAGAATTTTTTTTTAATGTCAGAATGAACACCAACTTGCTAGAGTTACAGAAACACAGAACATTGTTTTATCATGTAAGAGCAGAGGCTAAATTGTAGGTTGCTGATCTTAATACAGCTATATTCTTCAAAAATGAGGTGCTGTATGTTAGATGGCCAAAGCATCTGTTTGGTATACAGGAGATCCTGGGTTCAAATTCCAGCATTGCTCTTGTTACTTTGATTTCTAGAGAACTTAGTTCTCTAGAAGTAGACCAATTAAGACCATTATAATAAATAAATATTATTATGTAACAAGATACAGTAACTTGTTTCTCTAGAACAAAATAATACACTGTCTGCACCTTACAGTCTTGTGTCTTGATTCTTACAAAATAACAAGTATGCTTATCTTGAGAAACCAGGGATAGAATACTCAATAACTTGCATTACAGGTGTTGTGGCTTAGGTGGTCAAAGCTTCTGTCTAGTAAACAGGATTTCCCAGGCTCAAGTGCCAACAGTTCCTAGCATCTTTCCTAAAGGTTCATTAGTGGCTGGGCAAAATAATGCCAGACTGGTGGCCATGCACCAGTAGATGTGTCTGGAAAACTGCAGTCTGTCACTGTTGAACAGTCTTAAAGAGCTCAAATTTGGATGAGTGAGCCAAATTTTCAGTTTACGAAAGTGAATTAAGCAAAAACTATTTCTAGATAGAAATTACTATAAATGTCAAGACGAACAAATACTTGTTAGAATTACAGAAACACAGCAAATAATTTAATCGTACCAGAGCAGATGCCCAAGATTGTTGAGCTACTTGTTGTCCTACAAATATACTTTAAAGTATGGGCGCTGTAGCTTAGTTGGCCAAAGCGTCTGTCTTGTAAACAGGAGATCCTGGGTTCAACTCCCAGCAGTGCCTTTTTTTTTAACTTCCAAGTAAACATTTTAAAATTGACCTCTTTTTCAAAGTATCAACACTGAGTATTTGTATTGTTAATCAATCAATCAATCACCTTTATTTAACCAGGTAGAGCCCATTGAGATCGAGATCTCTTTTACAAGGGTGACCTGGTCAAGTGGTCAGCAGCACACGTCACATTGGCAATAGGCATTTGCACTTATCAAAAAGAAAATAAAGAAAACTACAATCACAGTAAACAGATGTTGACAGTTCAAAACCAACAGGATATGACAGATTTCTATATACATTATATACAAAACAAGCAGACAAAAAAAACCAACAATGACATGTATAATCGCAGTTATTGCTATGTATAACATGGTTCCCTTGAGACAGAAAAATACACAATGTGTGCCTTACTTTGTATATTCCCGGGTCTTCATTCTTCCAACAAAACAACAAGTATACTTATCTAAAGAAAGCCAAGATAGAATACGCAATACAACATAAATGAGGTGCTGTGGCTTAGTTGTCAATGTGGCTGTCTAGTAAACAGTAGATCCTGGTTTCAATTCCCAGCTGTGCCTGTTATTTTAACTTCTTGATAGAAAACTTAGTACTATAGGAGTAGAGCTATTAAGACAATAGACTATATGCCACAGACTTCCGTTCTGGCACTTCCTCATTCATGAGCAGGACCGCGCACTTCCGGTTAGCGGGAATGACACAAAAATAAATGACTAAATACAATTAATAAAACTTCTACATACACACCAATTATACACATATAAATCCATATAAATCTATGGCAATGTTCCCCCTACAGATAGCTGCAATAAATTGTCGCCCTAACCCCTCCTCGGAACAGCTGTACCCACCGGTGGGCGGACACAACGGAACTCACTTGTAGTGCCAGTAGCGCGCAGCTGCTTCCCGTTTCGGGTCGTTGTCATGGTCTGCTACTAGGAGCTAACGCTAACAACAACGGCAGTCGATAGGAACCGGAAGTGCGGGATGTGGCCTATATTTTAACGGAGGTACGTCACAACTACCCGTGGCATATAGCCTATTATACAAATTAAATATTATGTAAGAAGATAACTTAGTTTGCTAGAGAGAAAAGAACACAGTGTGCACCTTACAGTCCACCTGTGTGTTCATTCTTACAATATATCATGTATACTTATCTAGAGAAACCCGGTATAGAATATTCAAAATTGTCCATTACAGGTGCTGTGGCTTAGTTGGTCAAAGCGCCTGTCTAGTAAACAGGAGATCCTGGGTTCAACTCCCAGCAGTGCCTAGTGGCATTTTTTTCATTTCCATTCGGTGGCTGAGCAAATAAATGCTCAGACTGGTGGCCATGCACCCATAGTTGTGTCCGCAAAACTGCAGTCTGTGTCAGCGTTGAACAGTCTTAAAGAGCTCATATTTGGACGAGTGAGAATAAGTGGCCTTTTAAAGAAGTCCAGTAAGCAAAACCTTTTTCTAAGTAGAAATTACTTTAATTGTCAAGATGTACAAAAACTTGATAGAATTATAGAAACACAGAAATCATTTAATCATGCCAGAGCAGAAGCTAAATAGTAGATTGCTGATCTAAGAACAGGTATGATGCTCAAAAATGAGGCGCTGTAGCTTAGATGGCCAAAGCATCTGTCTCGTAAACAGGAGATCCTGGGTTCAAATCCCAGCAGTGCCTATGATAATATGAGTTCCTGATAGAGAACTGTGTACTCTAGAAGTAGACCTATTACGACATTTATAAATAATTCATATTAAGTAAGAAGAGAAATTGCTTTTCTATAGGGAAAAGAGTGCACCTTATAGTCTACCTGTATGTTCATTCTTACAAAATATCATGTATACTTTTCTGGAGAAACAAGAATACTGAAAACCATCCATTACAGGCGCTGTGGCTTAGTTGGTTAAAGCGCCTGTCTAGTAAACAGGAGATCCTGGGTTCAACTCCCAGCAGTGCCTAGCATCCATCCTAAACATTCATTTGAGGCTGAGCAAATAAATGCACACATTGTTGGCCATACACCCATAAATGTGTCTGCTAAACTGCTGTCTTTCACTGTTGGTTTTAAAGAGCTCAAATTTGAATGAGTGAGAAAAAATAGCATTTAAAAAAAGTCCACTTAGCAAATACTATTTCTAGTTAGAATTTCTTTTAATGTCAGAATGAACACCAACTTGCTAGAGTTACAGAAACACAGAACATTGTTTTATCATGTAAGAGCAGAGGCTAAATTGTAGGTTGCTGATCTTAATACAGCTATATTCTTCAAAAATGAGGTGCTGTATGTTAGATGGCCAAAGCATCTGTTTGGTATACAGGAGATCCTGGGTTCAAATTCCAGCATTGCTCTTGTTACTTTGATTTCTAGAGAACTTAGTTCTCTAGAAGTAGACCAATTAAGACCATTATAATAAATAAATATTATTATGTAACAAGATACAGTTTCTCTAGAACAAAATAATACACTGTCTGCACCTTCAGTCTTGTTTCTTGATTCTTACAAAATAACAAGTATGCTTATCTTGAGAAACCAGGGATAGAATACTCAATAACTTGCATTACAGGTGTTGTGGCTTAGGTGGTCAAAGCTTCTGTCTAGTAAACAGGATTTCCCAGGCTCAAGTGCCAACAGTTCCTAGCATCTTTCCTAAAGGTTCATTAGTGGCTGGGCAAAATAATGCCAGACTGGTGGCCATGCACCAGTAGATGTGTCTGGAAAACTGCAGTCTGTCACTGTTGAACAGTCTTAAAGAGCTCAAATTTGGATGAGTGAGCCAAATTTTCAGTTTACGAAAGTGAATTAAGCAAAAACTATTTCTAGATAGAAATTACTTTAAATGTCAAGACGAACAAATACTTGTTAGAATTACAGAAACACAGCAAATAATTTAATCGTACCAGAGCAGATGCCCAAGATTGTTGAGCTACTTGTTGTCCTACAAATATACTTTAAAGTATGGGCGCTGTAGCTTAGTTGGCCAAAGCGTCTGTCTTGTAAACAGGAGATCCTGGGTTCAACTCCCAGCAGTGCCTTTTTTTTTAACTTCCAAGTAAACATTTTAAAATTGACCTCTTTTTCAAAGTATCAACACTGAGTATTTGTATTGTTAATCGCAGTTATTGCTATGTATAACATGGTTCCCTTGAGACAGAAAAATACACAATGTGTGCCTTACTTTGTATATTCCCGGGTCTTCATTCTTCCAACAAAACAACAAGTATACTTATCTAAAGAAAGCCAAGATAGAATACCCAATACGACATAAATGAGGTGCTGTGGCTTAGTTGTCAATGTGGCTGTCTAGTAAACAGGAGATCCTGGTTTCAATTCCCAGCTGTGCCTGTTACTTTAACTTCTTGATAGAAAACTTAGTACTATAGAAGTAGAGCTATTAAGACAATAGACTATATGCCACAGACTTCCGTTCTGGCACTTCCTCATTCATGAGCAGGACCGCGCACTTCCGGTTAGCGGGAATGACACGAAAATAAATGACTAAATACAATTAATAAAACTTCTACATACACACCAATTATACACATATAAATCCATATAAATCTATGGCAATGTTCCCCCTACAGATAGCTGCAATAAATTGTCGCCCTAACCCCTCCTCGGAACAGCTGTACCCACCGGTGGGCGGACACAACGGAACTCACTTGTAGTGCCAGTAGCGCGCAGCTGCTTCCCGTTTCGGGTCGTTGTCATGGTCTGCTACTAGGAGCTAACGCTAACAACAACGGCAGTCGATAGGAACCGGAAGTGCGGGATGTGGCCTATATTTTAACGGAGGTACGTCACAACTACCCGTGGCATATAGCCTATTATACAAATTAAATATTATGTAAGAAGATAACTTAGTTTGCTAGAGAGAAAAGAACACAGTGTGCACCTTACAGTCCACCTGTGTGTTCATTCTTACAATATATCATGTATACTTTTCTGGAGAAACAAGAATATTGAAAATCTTCCATTACAGGTGCTGTGGCTTAGTTGGTTAAAGCGCCTGTCTAGTAAACAGGAGATCCTGGGTTCAACTCCCAGCAGTGCCTAGCATCCATCCTAAACATTCATTTGAGGCTGAGCAAATACATGCACACATTGGTGGCCATACACCCATAAATGTGTATGCTAAACTGCTGTCTTTCACTGTTGGTTTTAAAGAGCTCAAATTTGAATGAGTGAGAAAAAATAGCATTTTAAAAAAGTCCACTTAGCAAAAACTATTTCTAGTTAGAATTTTTTTTTTTATGTCAGAATGAACACCAACTTGCTAGAGTTACAGAAACACAGAACATTGTTTTATCATGTAAGAGCAGAGGCTAAATTGTAGGTTGCTGATCTTAATACAGCTATATTCTTCAAAAATGAGGTGCTGTATGTTAGATGGCCAAAGCATCTGTTTGGTATACAGGAGATCCTGGGTTCAAATTCCAGCATTGCTCTTGTTACTTTGATTTCTAGAGAACTTAGTTCTCTAGAAGTAGACCAATTAAGACCATTATAATAAATAAATATTATTATGTAACAAGATACAGTAACTTGTTTCTCTAGAACAAAATAATACACTGTCTGCACCTTACAGTCTTGTGTCTTGATTCTTACAAAATAACAAGTATGCTTATCTTGAGAAACCAGGGATAGAATACTCAATAACTTGCATTACAGGTGTTGTGGCTTAGGTGGTCAAAGCTTCTGTCTAGTAAACAGGATTTCCCAGGCTCAAGTGCCAACAGTTCCTAGCATCTTTCCTAAAGGTTCATTAGTGGCTGGGCAAAATAATGCCAGACTGGTGGCCATGCACCAGTAGATGTGTCTGGAAAACTGCAGTCTGTCACTGTTGAACAGTCTTAAAGAGCTCAAATTTGGATGAGTGAGCCAAATTTTCAGTTTACGAAAGTGAATTAAGCAAAAACTATTTCTAGATAGAAATTACTTTAAATGTCAAGACGAACAAATACTTGTTAGAATTACAGAAACACAGCAAATAATTTAATCGTACCAGAGCAGATGCCCAAGATTGTTGAGCTACTTGTTGTTCTACGAATATACTTTAAAGTATGGGCGCTGTAGCTTAGTTGGCCAAAGCGTCTTTCTTGTAAACAAGAGATCCTGGGTTCAACTCCCAGCAGTGCCTTTTTTTTTAACTTCCAAGTAAACGTTTTAAAATTGATCTCTTTTTCAAAGTATCAACACTGAGTATTTGTATTGTTAATCGCAGTTATTGCTATGTATAACATGGTTCCCTTGAGACAGAAAAATACACAATGTGTGCCTTACTTTGTATATTCCCGGGTCTTCATTCTTCCAACAAAACAACAAGTATACTTATCTAAAGAAAGCCAAGATAGAATACCCAATACGACATAAATGAGGTGCTGTGGCTTAGTTGTCAATGTGGCTGTCTAGTAAACAGGAGATCCTGGTTTCAATTCCCAGCTGTGCCTGTTATTTTAACTTCTTGATAGAAAACTTAGTACTATAGGAGTAGAGCTATTAAGACAATAGACTATATGCCACAGACTTCCGTTCTGGCACTTCCTCATTCATGAGCAGGACCGCGCACTTCCGGTTAGCGGGAATGACACGAAAATAAATGACTAAATACAATTAATAAAACTTCTACATACACACCAATTATACACATATAAATCCATATAAATCTATGGCAATGTTCCCCCTACAGATAGCTGCAATAAATTGTCGCCCTAACCCCTCCTCGGAACAGCTGTACCCACCGGTGGGCGGACACAACGGAACTCACTTGTAGTGCCAGTAGCGCGCAGCTGCTTCCCGTTTCGGGTCGTTGTCATGGTCTGCTACTAGGAGCTAACGCTAACAACAACGGCAGTCGATAGGAACCGGAAGTGCGGGATGTGGCCTATATTTTAACGGAGGTACGTCACAACTACCCGTGGCATATAGCCTATTATACAAATTAAATATTATGTAAGAAGATAACTTAGTTTGCTAGAGAGAAAAGAACACAGTGTGCACCTTACAGTCCACCTGTGTGTTCATTCTTACAATATATCATGTATACTTATCTAGAGAAACCCGGTATAGAATATTCAAAATTGTCCATTACAGGTGCTGTGGCTTAGTTGGTCAAAGCGCCTGTCTAGTAAACAGGAGATCCTGGGTTCAACTCCCAGCAGTGCCTAGTGGCATTTTTTTCATTTCCATTCGGTGGCTGAGCAAATAAATGCTCAGACTGGTGGCCATGCACCCATAGTTGTGTCCGCAAAACTGCAGTCTGTCACACTGTCAGCGTTGAACAGTCTTAAAGAGCTCATATTTGGATGAGTGAGAATAAGTGGCCTTTTAAAGAATTCCAGTAAGCAAAACCTTTTTCTAAGTAGAAATTACTTTAATTGTCAAGATGTACAAAAACTTGATAGAATTATAGAAACACAGAAATCATTTAATCATGCCAGATCAGAAGCTAAATAGTAGATTGCTGATCTAAGAACAGGTATGATGCTCAAAAATGAGGCGCTGTAGCTTAGATGGCCAAAGCATCTGTCTCGTAAACAGGAGATCCTGGGTTCAAATCCCAGCAGTGCCTATGATAATATGAGTTCCTGATAGAGAACTGTGTACTCTAGAAGTAGACCTATTACGACATTTATAAAAAATTCATATTAAGTAAGAAGAGAAATTGCTTTTCTATAGGGAAAAGAGTGCACCTTATAGTCTACCTGTATGTTCATTCTTACAAAATATCATGTATACTTTTCTGGAGAAACAAGAATACTGAAAACCATCCATTACAGGCGCTGTGGCTTAGTTGGTTAAAGCGCCTGTCTAGTAAACAGGAGATCCTGGGTTCAACTCCCAGCAGTGCCTAGCATCCATCCTAAACATTCATTTGAGGCTGAGCAAATAAATGCACACATTGTTGGCCATACACCCATAAATGTGTCTGCTAAACTGCTGTCTTTCACTGTTGGTTTTAAAGAGCTCAAATTTGAATGAGTGAGAAAAAATAGCATTTAAAAAAAGTCCACTTAGCAAATACTATTTCTAGTTAGAATTTCTTTTAATGTCAGAATGAACACCAACTTGCTAGAGTTACAGAAACACAGAACATTGTTTTATCATGTAAGAGCAGAGGCTAAATTGTAGGTTGCTGATCTTAATACAGCTATATTCTTCAAAAATGAGGTGCTGTATGTTAGATGGCCAAAGCATCTGTTTGGTATACAGGAGATCCTGGGTTCAAATTCCAGCATTGCTCTTGTTACTTTGATTTCTAGAGAACTTAGTTCTCTAGAAGTAGACCAATTAAGACCATTATAATAAATAAATATTATTATGTAACAAGATACAGTAACTTGTTTCTCTAGAACAAAATAATACACTGTCTGCACCTTACAGTCTTGTGTCTTGATTCTTACAAAATAACAAGTATGCTTATCTTGAGAAACCAGGGATAGAATACTCAATAACTTGCATTACAGGTGTTGTGGCTTAGGTGGTCAAAGCTTCTGTCTAGTAAACAGGATTTCCCAGGCTCAAGTGCCAACAGTTCCTAGCATCTTTCCTAAAGGTTCATTAGTGGCTGGGCAAAATAATGCCAGACTGGTGGCCATGCACCAGTAGATGTGTCTGGAAAACTGCAGTCTGTCACTGTTGAACAGTCTTAAAGAGCTCAAATTTGGATGAGTGAGCCAAATTTTCAGTTTACGAAAGTGAATTAAGCAAAAACTATTTCTAGATAGAAATTACTTTAAATGTCAAGACGAACAAATACTTGTTAGAATTACAGAAACACAGCAAATAATTTAATCGTACCAGAGCAGATGCCCAAGATTGTTGAGCTACTTGTTGTCCTACAAATATACTTTAAAGTATGGGCGCTGTAGCTTAGTTGGCCAAAGCGTCTTTCTTGTAAACAAGAGATCCTGGGTTCAACTCCCAGCAGTGCCTTTTTTTTTAACTTCCAAGTAAACATTTTAAAATTGACCTCTTTTTCAAAGTATCAACACTGAGTATTTGTATTGTTAATCGCAGTTATTGCTATGTATAACATGGTTCCCTTGAGACAGAAAAATACACAATATGTGCCTTACTTTGTATATTCCCGGGTCTTCATTCTTCCAACAAAACAACAAGTATACTTATCTAAAGAAAGCCAAGATAGAATACCCAATACGACATAAATGAGGTGCTGTGGCTTAGTTGTCAATGTGGCTGTCTAGTAAACAGGAGATCCTGGTTTCAATTCCCAGCTGTGCTTGTTACTTTAACTTCTTGATAGAAAAGTACTGTAGAAGTAGAGCTATTAAGACAATAGACTATATGCCACAGACTTCCGTTCTGGCACTTCCTCATTCATGAGCAGGACCGCGCACTTCCGGTTAGCGGGAATGACACGAAAATAAATGACTAAATACAATTAATAAAACTTCTACATACACACCAATTATACACATATAAATCCATATAAATCTATGGCAATGTTCCCCCTACAGATAGCTGCAATAAATTGTCGCCCTAACCCCTCCTCGGAACAGCTGTACCCACCGGTGGGCGGACACAACGGAACTCACTTGTAGTGCCAGTAGCGCGCAGCTGCTTCCCGTTTCGGGTCGTTGTCATGGTCTGCTACTAGGAGCTAACGCTAACAACAACGGCAGTCGATAGGAACCGGAAGTGCGGGATGTGGCCTATATTTTAACGGAGGTACGTCACAACTACCCGTGGCATATAGCCTATTATACAAATTAAATATTATGTAAGAAGATAACTTAGTTTGCTAGAGAGAAAAGAACACAGTGTGCACCTTACAGTCCACCTGTGTGTTCATTCTTACAATATATCATGTATACTTATCTAGAGAAACCCGGTATAGAATATTCAAAATCGTCCATTACAGGTGCTGTGGCTTAGTTGGTCAAAGCGCCTGTCTAGTAAACAGGAGATCCTGGGTTCAACTCCCAGCAGTGCCTAGTGGCATTTTTTTCATTTCCATTCGGTGGCTGAGCAAATAAATGCTCAGACTGGTGGCCATGCACCCATAGTTGTGTCCGCAAAACTGCAGTCTGTCACACTGTCAGCGTTGAACAGTCTTAAAGAGCTCATATTTGGACGAGTGAGAATAAGTAGCCTTTTAAAAAAGTCCAGTAAGCAAAACCTTTTTCTAAGTAGAAATTACTTTAATTGTCAAGATGTACAAAAACTTGATAGAATTATAGAAACACAGAACATCATTTAATCATGCCAGAGCAGGAGCTAAATAGTAGGTTGCTGATCTAAGAACAGGTATGATGCTCAAAAATGAGGCGCTGTAGCTTAGATGGCCAAAGCATCTGTCTCGTAAACAGGAGATCCTGGGTTCAAATCCCAGCAGTGCCTATGATAATGTGAGTTCCTGATAGAGAATTGAGTACTCTAGAAGTAGACCTAGTACGACAATTATAAAAAAATTAATATTAAGTAAGAAGAGAACTTGCTTTTCTATAGGGAAAAGAGTGCACCTTATAGTCTACCAGTGTGTTCATTCTTACAAAATATCATGTATACTTTTCTGGAGAAACATGGTATAGAATACTGTAGTGGACCTACCCAGGGTCAAACTAAGGTTTTTGAACTGTCCAGTGATGACCTTTACTGACCTCTCAGTAAAGCAAGACATTTACCACAAAATCATTCCATTAGTTGTAATCTGAGAATATAGTCATCAAAAGAGACTATTTCTATCTTTGATTTTATTCTAATGTGATCAAAAGAATAACTTTTGTCATTTTCATGATATATGTTATATGCTGTTATTCTTTAAATGTGAAACATCAATGTGTCATTTCTGCAAGTGAAAAGGTGTCAAAGTTCAGCTAAAATGTCAAACTGACTTACACTGAAATTGTTTTTGTCGAGTTTCAGCTAAAACTCTCATCTAGCGTCTGAAAGTCTCTCACTCAGATACTTTTCCTAAACAATTTCCTTCTCTGCGCTGAATTTCACCTTGAATAGTGATAACAAGTGGACCAATGAAAAAGAGACAAGCCTCACTCCTCTCTTTGATCCTTCTTTAAGTTCTAAGCTGTTGCTGGAACGGTAGAGTTTGGGAACTTCAAAGAGATGTGAACCTTTCCCAAAGAGCTGGGGTACGTTTGGTCAAGAGCTAACGACCTTCGTCTTCAGCTAAGGACTGATAACAGGCTGTTATGAGTCCACTTCGAATGA
The DNA here is from genome assembly GCA_038048925.1 of Garcialebias charrua. Taxonomy (NCBI): domain Eukaryota; kingdom Metazoa; phylum Chordata; class Actinopteri; order Cyprinodontiformes; family Rivulidae; genus Garcialebias; species Garcialebias charrua. The sequence goes on along the minus strand of JBBPBX010041718.1, from coordinate 1,218 downwards.
GCGTAAGCTCAAACTTTGTTATTCCTTCCTGGAATAAATTATCTTGAGCCAAAAAGCCACGACTGCCACGGCTTCTGCCGACGAAAGCGAGTATCACCGACACCGACAAGGTAAACACATGTGGAGTCCAGCTTGGACTTGCGGGACCGACGACTCGTCAGTCCAAAGCTGATCACAGCTCTTTACCAGAACCGAGGCGGACGTCTTAAGGTAAAGGAGCCGCTGTTTGCTTGCTGGAGGTGTGATGATATCTTAGCTGGACGCGTACGGAAGAGTGTCATCTGGTTTCATAAATGCAAGATAAACTTCCTCTCTTAACCTCCCAATTCTTCTTAAATCTTTCCTCCTCTCTTTTCCCTCAATTCTAAGCTGGAAACTATTTTAAGCTAAAGAGCCCACAGACTAAATATGTTAACATCCAGTATTGAAGTCTGTTGTGTTGAATTTAAGTGTGCTGACGTATCAAATTGAAAGAAAGTGAAATCATATCAATCAAGTGTAATGGTGTTAATTTAGTGATTTATTTTAAATAAATGGTAGTGTCGCCTGGCATACCAACTAAGTTAACGTGTCCATTGTCACTCTATAGCTCTGTTTATTTATCCATCATAAAGATCACAGAAATATTGGGTAAACTGAAAAAGAAAAGAATCCGTGAAATTACTATTCAATCTGAATAAGTAAATTAATTAAGGTAAAGAGGTCAGTATTAATAGTGACCTCCTGATAATCCTTTACAATACTGAAAATCATCCATTACAGGTGCTGTGGCTTAGTTGGTTAAAGCGCCTGTCTAGTAAACAGGATATCCTGGGTTCAACTCCCAGCAGTGCCTAGCATCCATCCTAAACATTCATTTGAGGCTGAGCTAATAAATGCACACATTGGTGGCAATACACCAATACATGTGTATGCTAAACTGGTCTTTCACTGTTGGATTTAAAGAGCTCAAATTTGAATGAGTGGGAAAAATTAGCATTTTAAAAAAGTCCACTTAGCAAAAACTATTTCTAGTTAGAATTTTTTTTATGTCAGAATGAACACCAACTTGCTAGAGTTACAGAAACACAGAACATTGTTTAATCATGTAAGAGCAGAGGCTAAATTGTAGGTTGTTGATCTAAGTACAGCTATATTCTTCAAAAATGAGGTGCTGTATGTTAGATGGCCAAAGCATCTGTTTGGTATACAGGAGATCCTGGGTTCAAATTCCAGCAT
>JBBPBX010041717.1:0-13009 GCA_038048925.1 Garcialebias charrua | reverse complement strand
CAGTAGGAGCGTCCAGTTTACATGCAAGCGCTTCCAGCCACGTCTTGGCGTCGGGCGTCACGTCGCGTGCGTGTTGAGCGTGCTGGAAAGCGTTTTCCGTGCACGTGAACCGGCTTCAGCCTCCAAACCGCGCATTCAACATGCTGAAGATTTCGCGGTTCAAACTTTCAAACGCCGCTCAACTCTCCCTGATTGGTTGGTGTGTCAACCAATCAGGGAGAGTCGGGGGGAGAAGAGAGGGGGAGAAGAGAGGAGGAGAAGAGAGGAGGAGAAGAGAGGGGGAGAGTCCCTATGTGACGCGGAAACGAGGGGGCGGGGGTATTGCGCAACTATGTGACGTATTGTTTGTGGGACACAGAAAAGACCCGCGAGGTCGTGTACTATGGAAGAGAAACTCATTGTAGCTGTGTGTTCGCGACAAGTCCTTCACGACCAGTCAAGTCTGCTCCACAGAGACAGAAATAAAAAGCTCCTTGCCTGGCGGAGTGCAGTGAGGACTCGGTATACCGGTAAGCTCCTCCCACACACCCCGCAGCAGTTTCGCGTTCTGGCGTTCTGGTCCAAGTAGGTCTGGACACCAAGTGCGTCCACTTGCGTGCGTGACGAGCTTTCTGGAAGTTGAAACGCTGTTCGGTCTGAATGTACCATTACACTTTTTGGGTAAAGTAACGCTCAAATTACAGATGAGGCAAATAGACTTCGAATTAGAATAAACAAAAAAATACTCCTCCTCCCACTCTGTGTGAAAATAATAAGTTTTCATTTGCTTGTTCGCTAGTTTTCCATCCATGTTTTATGTGTACAGACATTCACTCCACAGCGCTCTCATGACTTCAAGTTCAGTTGTGTCACCGCACCCAAAACTCGCGAGACTATGTCTGTGAGAATACAAGATGGGGAGGGCTGAGGAAAGCGTTGCTGCGCATTGGAATATCGTCACTCCTCCCACCCCCCACCTCCACCACTTCTGCCGGAGTTAGAATGAAGCTTAGCAGCGGACATTTCACCTTGTTAACAACTGAGAGCCGGCTCGTCAGCTGTTAGAGCAAGGTTGCGCTTCACGGGCGACTGGGAACCAGCTGGCGGGCGACCGGTCGCCCGCGAGCGACTGGTTGGGCACACCTAATCTAATCCAATATGATCCAATTGTGGGAACTTTTCACTGATCCAAGCTATGATTCCTCCTCCAGATGTTGACCACCACAGCGTCCACGAGTCCCAAGCCCTGCGGGTGGTCTGCAATTCTCAGAGATCGCGTCCACCTTCCGGATTAGCTCGTAAAGCAGCTGATTTAGTGAGGTCACGGCACGGATCACACTCTCACTTTGACTCGGGAGCTTTGACATGGCATTAATCGTCGCTGAAGTCTTCCTCATTTTTCGATAGAACAGTGCTCCACAAACGCCGAAAAGCAAAGCGCCTGCTATCATATATCCAATTATGTACATATCTTCCACGTCCTCCAAGATAGGACTGACAAACAAATCACCTTCCATTCCCCCCAGGAATCCATGACGTATCCCCCAGAGTGCATCTGCGAAGGGCAAGCTGGTTCTCCTGGCCCTTGCCGTGTTGTTGAAAAAATCTTGTCAATAGAGTTGATCATCCACGAAACCAAATCCATAATCAATTTGCGTTCGAGAGAGAGAGTGCTGAGGAGCTGCAGACAAGACAAAGAAGCCACGCAGGGTGAGGAAAAGTTTGAGAGGGAAGGAGAGAAGCTGCTGCCTCGTCCAGAGCCGGAAGTTATTTGCAGAAGTTGAAGAATACTGTTTGACCCGAGACAGATTTTTCTTTCCCCAACCTAAATGTCCTGTTCTGTGCATTTGTGCATTTGGCAACTTGATTAGACACACACTATAATAAGAAGCAGGCTCACAAGAGAAAAAGTTAAAATCTAACAAACAACAGTAATCGCCTTGCCTATTGATTACTGATGGATGTGATTGCACGCACCCTACTTTACAATGTTCACTGTGTGAAATTAAAGAACACTTCACTTTATTTTCCACATCGACACAGTAAATGCTCCTTACAGGTGTGTGCCAGAGCAGGGAAACGGAAATCTCTGAGTGAGCTTCACTCCAAACAGGAACAACAAGAGGGAGGGTGATGATGGTAAAGAGCAAAGAGACGAAACTGTTCACTAGAAGAGCAGAAAACTTGCAAGAAACTACTGCTTGTATAGTGGACATCCAGCTGTAGAACATCTGCTTTCCTGTTTGTGCTTCACATGTTGTTATAGTATTGTGTAAATTGTCTTGTTGCTCACACACCTGTTACTGTCACAGACACAAGGTGTAAATGAATCTGAGTCTCGTTTTCATTGCTGTAAGCTTCTTCAAAGGAAATGAATCCTTTCGTCTTGGTTGTACAGGATCATGTACGAGGGACGTGTTGGTCTCTATCCCCTGGAGGTTAGACCTTTATCCGTACGATAGCACAGATGCCTGCAGTGAAGCTCTCCTCTCTTGGCCGATTATATCCTGTCTGCAGGAGATAAATAGTAATAATTGAGATCTAATTGCCTTCCAGAGTGAAATAGCTTAATCATTTCAACCTGGCACAGACTACTTCAGCATTTTTCCTCCTGCGTTTCTTTTCATCAGCTCAATTTTCTCCTTTGGTCTTTTGGATCGGCCGTTAAATGTATTCTTTTTGTTATTTTAAAACCCCTTTCATCTGCTCGCCATTCCTCTTAAACTTTCATGGAAATAGAGTTGTGAGAATACGCTTCAGAGATGTAGTGCACAGAGAGGGTCCGTTCTCTGTATGCTCTGAATGGAAACAGAGTCTAATTGAATTGAAGCTGAAGGTTAGCTCTGCGTGAGGCCCAAACTGTCCTGATTACGATTTATTTTATTTATTTATTTTAAATCACTGCTCGGCTGAGTGCAGCGTAGTTATTTGTCATGTTAAAAATGGCTCCTCCAGTGTTTATTGCTGTGCTGAGGGGTATTTTATTACTTTGTATTAAGGGGGAGGATGAGGGGTATTTGTATAGCAGGCAGTAAAATAAAATAACTTCTCCAAAAGGAAAATATTGTATCTCATATATCATATTGAATCACAACACTTCACATTGTATCATCCATCCATCCATCCATCCATCTATCCATCCATCCACCCATCCATCCATTATCTCTACCCACTTCTTCCTGTTGGGGTCATGGGGCTCACTGGTGCCCATGTCCAGCAGTCACTGTATGAGAGGCGGGGGACACGTTGGACAGGTCTCCAGTCCATCACAGGAACACGTAGAGACAAACAACCATTCACTCTCTCACTCCCACCTAGGGACAATTTAGAGTTACCAATCAGCCTAACATGCATGTTTGTTGCCTGTGGAAGGAAACCGGAGTATCCGGAGAAAACCCATTGCATGGAAAGAACATGCAAACTCAGCCCAGAAAGGCCCCTGGCTGGGATTCAATCCAGTGACCTTCTCGCTGAGAGGTAGCAGCTTTACCAACTGATCCACCGTGCCCCATTGTGTCATCTTCTATCATTTTGCATAACATTGAGTCGGATCATGTGGTATCACATGTCATGATATCTTGTTATCGTATTGTATGGTATTGTTTAATTTTGTATACAATATTGTACTTCAGCACATTTTGTATCATTTTATATTGTATATCTCGTTTCATATCGTGATCACTGTATCAGCACAGTAGTTCCCAACCTTGGTCCCTGAGGAACACCATCCTGCATGCTTTAGTTGTTCCTCTGCTCCAACACACCTGGTTTGAATAAAAGGATGATCAACAGGCTTCTGCTGAATTTAAGGAAGTAATTAAAATACTGAATCAGGTGTGTTGGAGTAGAGAAACAACTAAAACATGCAGGATGATGTTCGTCAAGGACCAGAGTTAGGAACCGAACAGTAGGGGGTCTCTAAATAGCAGATTGCAGTCCAGATCCATAACCAAATCAGGTCTTATCTGGACCCCAATAAGTTCTTGAATTTCAGTGGAGTTCTTGTTTTATTTGAGGTGTCAATGCTTCTCCAAAGGAACAACCGTGGCCTTGTTCTTTTCTGTGGACTGATGATGTTTCTCTATCTGCAGAGAGAAGCCAGCAGCACAGAGGTGTGAGCCTGATAAGACAATACCTGAGTGAGGAAAATTTGCGTGGCTGCCGATAAAAGAGAGAGGCTGAGAAGCAAAACTAAAGTTTCTGTCCAGACTGTATGAACTCATCCTTCCTGTGGAGAATGTACACCTTTGTGGGGTTTTTTTTAAGAGAGATTAATAAAGTTTGTAATTACTCCAAAATAAAAGAATAGTTGAGTAAACAAGATTACTTAAATTTAAACTAAGCGCACAGAAAATAAACAATCAAAAACCCAGTTTGACCTTCATAACCTGATGTTCTAAGCACCCACTGTAATCACCCATTACATGGACGTTATCAGTTGTTATCATCCCCATAGGGCTTCTTCAGACTGTCCCGCCTCCTAGTGGGCTCAGTAGTATCACAGATTTCAGAGTCAGAGATTCTTTATTGTCATTCACACCACATGCGGTACATGTGGTGGAACAAAATTATGTACACAGGGTCACATCCAACAGTTAAATGTAAAAGATAAACAGTAATAACATCTAAGATATGAACTAAGAAAAACAAACTAAAAACACACTAAGGACTAATAGCATAAAAACGTTACTCCAAACAGCAGCACGAACATGAGTCTGTGTGAGCAGATGGGCACAAATTAACAAAGCAACATGAAACAGATCAGCAGCAACATGATGTGATTTTTCAGTGATTATTCTGGTTAGATTATTCATGAGTCTAACAGCCTCAAGGTAGAAGCTGTTCCAAGTGGTTCTAATGCTCCTTAACCTCCTTCCTGAGGGGAGCGGGGCAAAGAGTGTGTGTGTTGGGTGAGTGGGGTCCTTCATGATGCAGGTGGAGGCTGACTCCAACAGACTTCTGTGCAGCCTCCACCACTCTCTGCAGAGCTTTTCTTTCTGCAGCTGTGCAGCCTCCATGCCACACGTTGATGCTGGAGCACAGGATGCTCTCCACTGCACACCTGTAGAAGGAGGTGAGGACTGAGCTTCCCAGACCAGCTCATCTCAGCCGCCTGAGGAAGTAAAGTTTCTGATAAGCTTTCTTGATTTCTTGATTGATGGCTAAGGTTACAGGTAGTTAGGATTAGGTTTAAGGTTAAGGTTATATCTGAACATAATTATAGTATTTTATATATTGCTGTACTGTATATGAATTGATCATAATTTGGCTCTTATCAAACAAACAAACAAAATCATATCCTCTCTTAAGTGAGTTCTTTAGATACCAAATTAAAACCTCATGACTTTTAAAGGGGACCAAATGTAGGATATATAATTTTTTGTGGTTTATCTGTGGGCTATCCAGACCATTTTCAGTCAATTTTATACACAAAATAATGCTTAGATTAAAAAATATCCCCTTTCTAATTCTGCCAAATTTCACTTCCGTTCTAAACGACCGGTTTATGAATAATGAGGTCTGAAAGCCACGCCCTACAAAGACCTATTTACATTAACTACGCCCTCTGCAACAGCCAGTATCTCTAATATGTTGTTATTTTAAAATTAGCTCTTTTTTATTACTCATTTGACTTACTGTTAGTGCTAGTAGCTTAAGATAACTTACCAAAAGCCCTCTGCGCTTGCCGCCATTTGCAGCTCCTGTTTTTAGCATTAGCTCCGAGGCTAATGATAGCTTTTCCTCTCCGAGCGGGCGGTGTGCTCCGCTCGTTGCATGCGGCGCTTGTTGGAGCGTGCTTCAGTCCACACACAAAGTTCACAGAATGTCTCCAGTTAATTTATCCGCATGAGGCAACTTTTGACCGGACCCCCGGACGTCAAAAGTCAGTAGCTCGCAACAACTCCCGCACGCAGATGGTGTCTTCGCCGGCGGTCTGCAAAACAAAAGGCTTAAAAAAAAAAAAAAGGAAATCCGCGACCGTGACGCGAACCTGTGTCCTTCGGATGACGAGTCCGGTTCATTACCTCTGGGCCAACTGTGCAGTTGTGCAAAAACAGACTTTCGTCGTATAAGAAATAATCACAACCACCTACATTTAGAACGGTGAAGTTTTGATTAGATTTTGATGAAGTGAAAGGTATTCTTAAAATAAATAAGTTGCTAATCTGAAAATATATCGATCAGTGGTGCTTCATGGTACAGACTCTCGTCCCGCGAGTAAGTGTGTGTGTGTGCACAGTTTTCTGCCGGTTGCGCGTTGGGAGCGATATTACACTAAAAATTGAACTAAAACGTAAAAATAACAATTATAAAGTATTATTATATCGATGTATATATCTAGTTTCACCCCGATTTCTCCGAAACAAAAGGCTTTAAATAAAAAGGGGAAAAAAAAACGATGCCGTTGACAGGACGCGAACTCTAGTCTCCTGCGTGCCGCTCAAGTGTCTTAACCGCTCGACCAAACTGACAGTTGTGTTAGAGCAGTCCTCCATCATATAAGAAACAAGTCCAAACCGCGAGAGTGTGTGTGCACAGTTTCAACGAGACAGAGTTCATTCAAACAAGGTAATAAAACATTCTGGTTTTACTCAAGATGTGCTGCTGGCTGGAGCAGGGCTGAGCCCATAGCCCCCCCGGGGGCTAAATAAATGAATAAATAAATAAATGACCGCCAGGTCAGTTCCTAAACTGCTCGGCAACCGTGACGTCTTTTATAGTGAAGTGGGTTGAGCCGCACCAGTGGTTGCTAGGTGAGGGGCTGGACTCAGGTTTGGTGTGGGTTGTGGCTGCGGTTTGTGACGTCACAAACCGCAGGAAGTGCAATCGGCCCGTTTCTATCTAAGATAAATAAATCTACTTATAGTAAATAAACCACTGGGTGCATTTTTTTGGCCTTAGGACTGTTTCTTTATGAAGTAAATACCCAAATTTGAGTAAAAAAACATTAAAAAGTGAATTTTGCATGTGTGGTCCCCTTTAAATCTGGAATTCATTTGAAGTAAATCCTTCATATCCAGTTTAAAAGTAAATTGTCAATAAAGATTTGAAATAAAGCTAACAACAAAAAGCTTTCACATTTGCACATGCGGGAACTGCACATTATCAGCGATAACCTTTAAACCTACTGCAGGAGGAACAAGGCTGAAGAAAACCTATGGGGACGATAACAGTTGTGATAATGGCCATTTAATGGACTGATGACATTCAAAACGGCTGTTTTACGTTATTGTCAACAAGAAAATCCTGAAAACCTCAAGGAATCTTAAAAATGCATGCGCTGCAGAGGGCGTATAATTAATACTATTTACCCTTGAATAGATTCCTGAAGCTGCAGTAGCTCTGTGGTCAGTAATCTAATCTAGTTTTTTAATCTGGAGGCTGCAGGTTCGATCCCAGGCTGTGACAGGAAGAGAATCTGACGTTAAACTGAAAGAAATCTTTAATCTGAGTTCCCTCACCCTTCATTACCTGTTTTTTAATCCAGTACTAAAGAGCAACAATGTGCCCCTGGAAAATAAAATGAAATGGTAAATTATAAAAACATATATATATATGTACACAATGGAAAACAATGTAATTAATAAAACAACATATTGTTACTTATGACTACAGTAATTCCCAATTCTGCGCTTTTTAAAACAATAAAATAAATATTTTTATTGCATGGTCTCTGGCTAAAAAAAAAGAGGTTTTGTTTGAAAATATTGTGCTGAAATAATCAGTTTTTAAACCTCTTTCAGAATTTTAATGAAGCTCTGTTTTCATTCAGACCAGATCTTTTTTAAGCTGAGCATTAAAATGAACAAAAGAGAAGTATACGTCCTTCGTCTTAGGTCACGATCTCCTGTTTGTGGGAGATTTTCAGTGTGTGTGTGTGTGTGTGTGTGTGTGTGTGTGTGTGTGTGTGTGTGTGTGTGTGTGTGCTGGGACATGTTCAGTGCTGCAACGTACAGCGTGTGCTCAGGTCAAAGCTATTGCTGAGCTGATATCATGCAGCTGGTGTTATATGTCACCAGAGAACCATTACCATGGCTGCACACCTCATTCTGTGACTCGACTATTTATTCGCCACACTCCAGCGCTATACAAATCAACGCGGGTGGAAATAGCACAAAGGCTATTTCAGTTTGACGATTGCATTCGGACAATTAATTTAACACCTGATGGCGAGTGCCATTTGATTCAATTCAGACTTTATTAAGGACAGAGCTCGTGGGGGGATTTGAGACGGTGGCAGACACCGCTAATCACAAACAATCAATTCACAGCACATTTAGAAATAAAGGTGTTATTAGGATGAAACACGTGAGCACTGTTTTATCGCTCTGTTTTATTTGGCTTCATTTTGATATGTGTTACATCATCACTAATCACAGCTACTCTGTTCAATGACAGCGAAAAGCCTCCAGGAGCTCTGACGTACGTTTAAGGCTCCACTTTCTCAGACTCTATTTATCCTCATTTTGCAAGCTTTCACTCTTGGATTTACTATTTTAATTATTTTATTTATTTATTTTTTAAGAGCTGATTGCTCAACAACCTTGATGAGCTCGCATTGATGGGAGGTGCATTGAAATAGCCAAATGATGAGCTTTGGACGTCACAGTTGGTAACAACAACAACAAGAAAAAGGATAAAGAGAGGTGCTGTTAAATAAAAAACGTTTCACAATCAAATGAAATCCATTCAACACAATGTCAGGTGGTAATGATGCCTCACACCCTCTGGCTCAAAGCTGTCCAGGGACTAAGGTCCTGTTTCTATACAGAGCCATACCTATAGATTACAGGCTGTAATAATTAACCAGTCAAATTGCTTCTGTATTGACAGTCTGGTCAAGACACAGTCATTCAGAAAGGAACTCTCTGATGTAATTTCAGGATTCTGTGCGAGTCTGCATGAACTGATTCATTAGGAAGAGCTATTTTAATATTAAAAAACCACAGAACGGTCTAAAGGGGATTACACAAACATATTAACGCTAAGAACCATGTGCGGGTTTCTCAATGTGGAGAGGCGAGGATTGGACTGTACGAGAGAGATGGATAATAGTAGAGAGCAAGGAGCAAGCATTCCTCTCCGGTGAGCACACAACTTAGCATCCATCTGCACCGCCCTCAGCCTTCCTTCCATCCATCATCCCCTCATTGCACCTTCTTTATCTCACCTGCTGTTCATTCTTTCTCTCCTCAACTTGTCTCAGGTGGAAGTGTCGATGGGACTCGGCCCTTTCCTAAGCGAGCAACATGTCGTTCACCCTAAAATAGCAATCTGTCTTTTTTTTTTTTTTTGCCAGATCTGCAGGGAGCACACAGGCAGGGAGAGAGTGCAGAGGCGTGGGCTGGCAGTGGGAGGTTGTGTGGGTGAAAGGCAGATAGCGGGAGCATTGTGAACAACATGAGAGGCTCGTATGACTGGTTAAACTGGCGTGATTTACACTAGAGAATTTTAAATCTTTTTGATATTGAGTGGGACATCCTGGCCTCACATGAAGAGTTGCATTTCAGTAACCGGTGTCAGCTTGTCCTCAGATTTGGTGCAGATGTATTGAAGTTTCCCAGGCTTGAAACAAATGGTCTGAAACACATCAGGCTGGGATGGAGTTGCTCTCACTGAGCAGCTTGTGTTGCTCGCCTGGTTTGTTGGGAACCTGCCAGGGCTCCTGCTGCCCAGCTGGAAGCTGCTACTTATTAGAGCAGCTGGATGAATGAAGAGGGAAAATTAAGGCTTTGAAAGATTGTCTCACTGCGGACATCAGGAATACCTCAGACGGCCATGACTCAGCGGGCTGCAGGCACCATCAACCCACTTTGCTTTCTCTTTTCTCTCTCGTTTTCCTCACTTGGTGCTCTTTAATCCAGCTTCTCCCTTCTGAGACCTTTATACGCTAAATGTAAATTTTTGGTGACAGTCCCACAGTCTCAAAAATTTGTGTACAGGTAGTCCTCGCCTTACGACGGAGATCCGTTCCTACGCTGCGTCGTAAACCGAATTTCGACGTAAGTCAAAGTCAAAGTCAACTTTATTGTCAGAACTGCAATATGTACAGGACATACACAGAATTGAAATTGCGTTTCTCTCAGTCCCTCGGTGCAACAGTAACTATTTAAACATTGAAACACTGAAACATATAATAATAGACATAAGCATAAAATAGTAAAACTGTAACACTGTCCTGAGTTTTTGCATAGTGGTATAAGAGTATGAAAATTTACACCAACTCTAAAACTAAAACTAAAACACTAAACATTTAATGAACATAATACTGTCCTGAGTTTTTGCATACTAGTATAAAAAAGTATAAAGAGTATAACTATAAAATAAACTAAAGGTTCTAGCATTGACATTTGCAAAGTGGCAAAGCAGCATATGAGTTAATGTACACAGTATATGTATGAGGTAGTAGTTGATGTTGTTATAGAGGCAAAAGTGGCATATGCAGTAAGGCACATTGGGCATCCTTAAATAAGGCTGGTCAGAGAATACTGTATATGTATCAGCAGTGGTGTAGATATAAAAGTAGTGTAAATGTAAACAGTAGTAATAAATGTAAGCAGTAGTAATAAATGTAAACAGTATTAATAAATGTAAACATTGAATGTAACCAGTAGTATGTAAACAGAGAATGTAAACAGTAGTAATAAATGTAAACAGTATTAATAAATGTAAACATTGAATGTAACCAGTAGTATGTAAACAGAGAATGTAAACAGTATTATGACTATAGGCAGTGATGTAATACAAACATTAGTGCAAATATGAGAAGTAGTGCAAACTGAATGAGCACATGACCGAGAGTTTAGTGAATAACCCGTTTGATGACACAGAGTCCAGTGTTAAAATCTTTGTGTTGTGTGGTAATGTGTGAGAAAGTTTTTAGTGTTAAGGCAGTTCAAATGGGAGGGGGGGCAGAGCAGGCAGAGTGTTTAGCATCCTGACTGCCTGATGAACAGAGCTGTCACTCAGTCTGCTGGTTCGAGCCTGGAGACTTCTCAGTCTCCTCCCTGATGGCAACAGGCTGAAGCAGCTGTGTAGTGGGTGTGTGGGATCACCTGCCATGCAGAGGGCTTTTAAGTTGGAACATACAAAAATACTTCACCTTATACATACAGTACTGTATTTTACCAAGCACTTAGCATATCCTAACACAGTACCCTACATAATTATTAAAAAACACGTACATTTGGGAGCCATAATGAAGGGGAAAAAGAGTTAATTTCCTACTGGTATGCTGGTGAAGCTTCCTCTGTATTCTCTATTGCGTTTACGTCGTAAAACCGCCGTCCAGCTCGGTCCATCCTCCGTATTAGTTTACGACGTAAAACCACATTCACAGTACAGTTTTGTTTTTTGAATGTCCAGAGGACCAGACTTAGCTTTTTTAGAGAGTAATGTGTAGCATTCCTCCGCAGCTACGTTAATAACGTAAAACCGGAAACTGCGTAACTCGGCTTTTAGAAAATAAAATTTCAAAATATATACTTTTTTTTAAATGGGAGATGTGCCGTAACCACGAAACGTCGTAACTCGAGACCGTCATAACCCGAGGACTACCTGTAATCTCATGGTTCTGTACTGACATTTTACAATTTTACAAAACAGGACTATTTAGTATGGAGTTAAAAACACAATTGCTATACATTTGTCCAGATGCGGGCAATATATGGCCTGAGGGCCACAAGGGGCACTTGGACTATCTCTATTCGGCCCTCAATATGCTTAATTGAAAACGACTTTTAAATAAGTTGATGAAAACCTGAATTACATCAATGAAATTTGTCTAACTTAATCCTTTTGGGCAATTACATTGAAAACTTTTTGATGAAGAAATGCCAAAAACTTTTCCTGAAGTTGTTGTGTTTCCAGAACTGCAAGTACATGGTGTATTTTTAATTAGCATATTTACGCTAACAAACTTATTGTTTCAAGAGCCATTTTACAAAGAATACATCATAGAGTACTGAGAAGACATATTTTTATATGCTAACTTTGCTACAAGAAGATAAAGCCTGAAATAAATGTTCCAGATTATTTTAAAGATACTGTAATTTTACCATTTCTCTATGTGGCCCTTCGATTGCTTTAAATACCTTGATTTGGCCCTCTGGAAAATAATCTTGCCCACCCCTGGTCTTTATAGTCACACACATGGTTACTTACTGTTTTAAAAAAAAAACACAATCTACTTTATTTAACATCACTTCTACCAAGGACGCGATGTGGTTTATGTAGTTCATCTAGTGGTGGAATCACTTGAAAAGTTACAAATGGAAGAGGTGATGGGTTGAATTAAAATATGTGATTTTTTTTTTTTGTTGATTCAAATTACTATTCAACCTTTTGATCTATAAATACTGTTCTTGCCCTTAGACAATAGTTCAAATAATCCAGAACTAAAATTTCCAAAGCTAAAATAATAATAACAACAACAACAACAACAACAACAAAATAATAACAACAACAGGACTACTGATTCATATTTAAAAAATAACTACTTGTAAATGAATGAATAGACTTACAGAAAATAAATTATTATGGGCTTTACTGTATGCATATCCATTAGATAATGAAATATTTGGGCTTGTTTTTGTTTCTATCTGCATTGTCTGATTCTAAATCATAAAAGCTTGCTTTGCTGTGATACTAAATCCTTTATGGTTATGTGTTTTTGCGTTTTGAGAGAAAATAGGGCTTAGACTGAACATCTCATATTAAAAATGTAGATTTTTTTTCACATGCTGGTAAAATTGACAATAACATGCAACACTAAAAAGACAGAATTTGGACATTTTAAACCAATTGTTGTTGATAGTCAGTGTCAAAACGATTGAACACATTGAAACAGAGAACAGATTATGAGCAATCAGTACAGTACCTTACCTGAGTCAGCTGTCAGAGAAATTCTACTTTGTAAAATCAGGGAGAAATTCTTCTAATGGAGTCAAGATAATAAGAAAAAAATCCAGAAAGTTTGCACATTTTTATTTAAAATACCAGTAATCAAAATCTAAAAGAAAAAAAACAC